>JAODFW020612402.1:0-11697 GCA_027575235.2 Palythoa mutuki | reverse complement strand
TTATCCAACTGATTTGGTAAATACTAAAACAACTATCCCCCTCAGGGTCGGTGTCTAGCGCTTATATATACCTCGACACTTCGCATCTCGGTATATATCCACTGCTGTCCACCTCCCCTTCAGGGGATGGTTGTTCATTATCGACTTGCCTTTGTTTAGGTCTTAGCTTTATTCAGAATGGGAAACTGCCCACATTTTTGACTGAGGAGATGTTACAGGCTATATTTAGCAGAATTACACCATTGGAACCTTGTCTGAAAGCACTTCAGAATGGATTCAAGGAGGTTGGAATATACCAAGTAAGGGTCACTTATGTTTACCATTGAATATGTTGACAAGAGTACCAATATACATGTAGTTCTTACTTGTCTCCAACTTTACTTTATGCCTGTGGTGTTGAGATGGGTGAACTTTGGCTTGCTTATCCTAAAACAAATTCAGTGTTGTTGTTTTTTCTTGAGAAACAATTTTTTTGTTTTTTGATTGTGTAACAACATGAAGAGATTTATAGCCATACATTTCCAACAAGTGTACATCTACATAATTATTTATTGGTACATTTATCTTCCCTTGTAGATTGGATGCAAGCTTCCAATGTTCCTCCACCTCTTACGACCTGGGCCTCCACAGCCTTTAACTGTAAAGAATATGACAAACCTTCTGAAACCAGAATTCAGCGGGGAAGGGTCCAACAGCAGGACATTTGAAAATGCTTTCTACGCAAAGTTTATGAAGTACCTGAGGGAAGCAGCAAGTAAGTCAATAGAGCAGTTTTCAACTGAGGGTCGTAAAACCAAAACCAAAATGATCATTTAACTGGCACAGAGGACATAGTTGATGCAAAACCAATTACAGTTTAACTCCCAAACAAAAACTACTCTTACTCGCTGTTTCCGACCAGAGAGGAAAGATGTAAACCAGCTAAGTGCACTGTTCGTGACCCCAAAGTTATTTTCAAGAATTTGGGTCATTATGCCATGGTCAATGGTGTCAAAGGCCGCACTGAGATCGAGAAGGACGAGCAGAGTAACTTTTTGTTCGTCCATGTTCATCAAGATGTCATTTTTTACACGTAACAATGCAGTTTCTGTAGAGTGATGCTGTCTGTACGAGGACTGGTTAGCCGGAAGTGGTGCGTTTTCGTTGCAATGTTGGAGAAGCTGCGGGATGGCCGCAATTGAGAGTACACAGCTAGCACTCCTTGATAGATGTCCTTCCAGAGGCGTTCAATTCATTGATTATGAGTGTTCTTTCCTGTTATAGCACTCCCTCTGTTTACTTCCCTTCTTGAAATCATGTAATCTGCAATTTTCACGTTCTCGAGTCCCTGGTCAGTTCACACTCTGCTTGGAAGGCCATACGTGTTTACTGCTTCCAAGAAGCACATCAAAAGAGTATCTGCATTGCTGGTATCTGTGCATTTTAACATCACAGGTAGTCTACTGAAACCATCAATCCCACCCACAATAATGAAGTTCCATCTTACAAGTGTATGATTTGTGTCGACATACCACAAATGGTTCGGTCCTTGAACGTTATATACCCTCCGTTTCAAGCGTCCTTTCTTTCTCTCTTTTACTCCTTCCTGGTCCACACGGTGTATACTATCCCTAAGTCTCATTCTCTGCACTTTGATGCCTCTTTCTTTGAGAAGAAACTTCAACATTTGTTCTCCACAGAAAGGAAAATCGTTGGTCGCTTCCGTCACGCACCGATCAAGCTCATCATCAGATATGTTGCTAAAATTTAGAGCCCTAAGTCCGTATCTTTCCATTCTGCGATAAATTGTCCTTTCACTGACTGAAATCATACAGGAAATCTCCTTGATTGTGAAGCCCTCTTCCAAATGATCTTCCAGTACTGTTTTAGGAATGTGAAATTCCGGTGCACCGCATCCTACAAGGTTTTTTCCTGGTTTCTCTCTACCGTATGTGCAACATTGTAATCGCAAATTCATCATATCCACCCTGGTGGTTATCCCTAATTGATTCATTTCATGAGTTGATAGCATGGAGATTATATCTGGAGTAATTTTTTCCCTATGGAAAAGCTCCGTCAAATGACCTAAACTGATTTTTTAAGAATACGAGCCATAATATTCAACTTGTCCATGGTGGCCACCATTTTGACTTCCTTGCGTAGTTGGCCTCGTTTCAAATCGAGCGAGAACGAGGTCCCATGAATATAATGAAAAAAGCACCGCGTATAATGTGTTTGCCACCGCACATAATAAGAAAGGCACCGTGTACAACAGGAAAATGGCCCTGCAAGAAGATAGCACCGCGTATAACGACTTACCTTCCCTGCATAATGAAAAAAGCACCACGTATAATGATTAGCCACCGCACATAATAAGAAAAGCTCCGCATATAATGAAAATATTACCGCATATAATGGAGTAAACACCGCATATAACGAAAAAAGCACCTCGTATAATGAAAAAGCCACCACATATACCGGACTACATACCGAATATGATAAACAAGTCACCGCGTATGATGATGTAACCACCGCATATAATGAAAAACTACCGTAAATAATGAAAATAAATATCATGAGGAAGGTATGGCGTTCCATAGCAGACCCTGAGAAGAAAGAACGGTTGTTAGAGGGAAACACTGTTAGATACCACAGTATACAGGTAGTTGTTGAACTAGATCAATTTGTTTTGTGGTACAGGTGAAGGTGAATGTTGCTACAAATACGGCCAAGCTTGATGTAGAGGTAGACCCCACGGAGTTCAATTCCAATGTTATTTCTTGTCTTGACAATTGCATCGAGTTTGTCGCCACTGTGCCTGACACACCTGAAGCCTTAGTTTCATCAGCATTCTGTTGTGAATCCCTTTACCCTCATAATGGCTGCACAAAGAAGCCGTAAAAACCTTCCTGAGCAGTACCCCGTCCTGAGGCCAAACAGAACGATCGACTTGAAGAATGACATTTTAAAATGGCTGAAAGGAATGAGCTTGGTTGGGCAAGGGACTCTGTGGATCTGCAGGGACAGTTTTTTGTGGAAACTATCGCCAACATTCTCTGGGAAATTGATGGCCGTCACAGTACTGTACTTTGGATGAACGTGGTTGTGGCCTTCTGGCCGCATTCAAATCATTCCAGAACTACCGGGAGTCAGAAAAATCAAAAAAGAGAAAGAGAGAACACTGTTAACTGGATTACCAAGCTATAGTCGAGTATTCCCAGCAATCATCTAATCTTTCTGGTAATTCCTACACCAGATGCAACGAGTGGAAAACAGTGAAAGAAAGTATTGTAAGTTTGGCAGAGAACCTTTGGAAGTATGCGGTGTACCTTGACAGGAAGGTGGAAACACGCCAGGCTGCACATGCTTGCCAGGTCTTCAAAACTGATATCGACAACTGGGAGGTCTATGCTGCAAAGTCACTGATATGCCGAACTAAGGCAGCACACTACCGAGCCCTCCATCAAGCTTTTTGGGGAGATGGAAAACATTTGTGCTTGTCTCGTATTGGCCGATTCTGAATATAAACATAACATTTATGTTTAGGCCACCTACACTTCCTAACCAGGTGTTTTTACTAAAGTTCTTTACACAGCGCACTAAAACTAAACCTAAAAGTCTCTTTCTTATTCAATTTCATTAATTTTATTTTTTATTCTTTCACTTTGCAAATAGGAATTGTATGGAAAAGATGCGAACGCAAGTGAATGTCATCTGCCCTCGAAGGTTGGGTTAGTGAGTGAGTATTCGAACTTTGATCGAAAAGAGAAAGGAGACAAGGGATGAAACTGAATCAGTCTTTCGTAGTATCAGCACCAATAGTACAGTGGACCAGCATTTGTCTGTTTTTTGTCAATATGGACAGGTCGGCTGGCGGCCAAAGACAGCCATTGACAGATTTAACACAGAACGGAGTGTTTATAGACAGTACATCGCGTGACGCTCGATCGAACACAAATCATCTCAAAACTGTAACAAACGGCAGTTCCAACGGTTTTAACGTGGTGCGATGGTGAGTACAAAGTACATTTTGATTAACAATCCTGATTTGCAATGGAATATAAATATTCAAAGGACGATAAAGGATATTAATTTTTTTTGACATTGTTTACTAGGTTGGTCTCGAATTATTTGCCCATCGCTGGGAAAAACACGAAAATTGTGGATCTGGAGACAGCTTATGCAGCCGTTACACCGGATAAAGAAAATTCTTTAGCTCCATACCAAATTGTCCTGATAGCAAGGAAGGTTTTCCCCAAGACCAGTATTTCAAAAATAAGGTTTGCAAATGGCACAAGGAAAAGGGTATTGACTAATCTGTCTACTGTGGCCGGAATAAGTGACACGACAACCAAAATCCAAAACGTTAACCTGACATGGGATGACCTATGCAGTTATCCAAACTGATTTGATTTTGTTCGCGGATGCCAGGCAGGAGAATATGTAGAATTCATCAAGGTTGACGAAGACAGATGTAACGGCAACCGCGTTGTGAGAGAAGTACGGATTTTCAAAAAGGAGAAAGCGGTTACAGTTTTGGTGGGGGGTAGAAGAGCAGTTGGCGAGTTCCCGCAGACGGTCAAGACTGATAAAGACCTGAAGCACGTATTGCACTTAACATCCGTTATGAAACTTTGCAAGGGTTTTAAAGTGACAAACGAAAGGTGTTCAAAAGACAAGACCGGAGAAATTGCTGGCTTCTGTGAACGATGGTCAGAACACGAGCCAGCCGAACAACGTTCCTACGAAGCCGCTGAGATCCTTCGGCACAGATCAGTCAACTGTCACGGTTTTGTTAGCCTTGAAAAACGGGCTGACCTTTGCAGTGAATGCAAACTTGTATATAACAACAACTGGAAATATCTGTGCAGTGATCAAGCGCAAGAACCGCCAGCTTTGCCTAAAAAGAGAAAACGCGAAAGTTACATGTCCCGAGCAGAGCTCCAAGAAAAGTTGAAAGAGGAGAGACGGCAAAAAATAAATGCTCAACGTCGAGAAAAGTACCTTCGCGAAAAAATTAACATTGAGATGGTAGACTTCTGCGAAGAAGACCATCAAGATTTTAGTGCCATATTCAATAAAGTCGACAAGGAAAAATTATCGTCCGACTCTCTTCTGTTCTGGGAAGAACAAGAGAAAACTTTGAATGCTAAAGGCCCAAATGGTTACAGATGGCACCCCAAGTAAGCATTGATTTATTTTGATTTATCAAGTCGTGAGACTTTGTTTATGTTTTGCTTTCAGTTTAAAATATAAATAATTTCGTATTAAAAAAAGTTGAACGAAAATTGGCACAAATATCATTCATAAAAAATGAATAAAATATTCTTTGATTGCTGCTGAATAGTTGAAGGCTTTTCTGAGACGAATTATCATGTCACTGGTAATTTTCAACTGCCCGAAATTTAAACAATAACATTACGAAATTTGTTACGAAATTTCAAGTGTTAGTCCGTCGGTTGCAAAAATAAGTTCTGGTTAAATTTAAATCTTAAAAGAGAGGGTGCAATGTGGTAAGATTATCGAGTTAATTTCGTTTTTGCAACTGTACCGAAGTTGTTTTCTTTTTAAAACAGTGACATTTTTTGTATAAAAAATGCAGGATAATACGACTTTGCCTATCCATATGGAATCGGAGCCCAGAAGCTTATAAAGAGCTTCAGAACAGCGGCATGATAAAACTACCTTCTGGTCGGCTACTGCAGTACTACAAAAATTCTGTACCCCAGCAACCTGGATTGAATGATGAGGTCCTCCAGTGGATGCAGAAGGAGGCAGACCGTAAGCAGATTAGCAAACTTGGAAGGAGTGGCGGAATAATCTTGGACGAAATGTCAATTCAGGTAAAGATATATATACATGTATTGCACCAACAACCGAAACAGACACAATAGCTTCACTTTTGGGAATTATCACAATGATTTGACCAAAAAAGTGCACAAACCAGTAGCAGTGCATATCACTCTCCAGTGATCACAATACAGTAGGTCAGTTAAAGAATTTCTAGACAGAACAATAGGAGAGGAAGAACATAAAAATGAGTTCTGTTCTCTTGGTTCATTTTCAATGCTTAACACTAATTAAATTTGTTTTATGAGAAAAATGCATTTGGCTCTTGCTGAAGATGTGCCAAGAATGAAATTATTAATAATA
Organism: Palythoa mutuki; assembly: GCA_027575235.2. Lineage (NCBI taxonomy): Eukaryota > Metazoa > Cnidaria > Anthozoa > Zoantharia > Sphenopidae > Palythoa > Palythoa mutuki. Next base: position 5,565 of record JAODFW020612402.1, on the reverse strand, counting down.
ATTAAAAGTTAAATAATAAAATTAAAATTAAGACTAAAACATTTTCCTGATAACAGGAAGATCTACAAATGAAGACTATTGATGGCACTACAAAGTTGGTTGGTCTTGTATCCCTTGGTCAAGTGCATGATGAGATGACTTCACTTATGCATAAAGGTCTGTATTATAATTATATTGACTGTAATTATTCTTTCTTTCTGTACTTTTTTGGATTTTTTTGTGATAATTATAACTATAAAAGCTTAACAACCATGAAAAAATTCATGCTCATGAAATAAGACATGAAATATAATACTATATTGTGTGAATTTTTCTTGCAAGATTTCAATTCATACATATACATCACTGTTAAAATTTGCAAGTATTATAATTACAGTTCTGCCCTTGAAACTTTTTGCCTCAAGTCTAACTCATTCTTCTTATGCAGAAATGCACATGTACCTTAGGGCTGTCTTAAACCATCTTTTGCCTGAATTTGAACAAAAATATAATAATATTCAATTGAATGCAGGTGATGATGAGGATAAAGTTCAGCTTGCAACTCATGTACTGCAGTTTGTCTTCCTGGGCCACACTGGCTTCCGCTTCCCATTTGCACACTGGCCAACAAAGGAGGTAGACCCAGCAACATTATACCTGCACTTCTGGAAGGCAGTATACTGGCTGTTGCAAGGCAATTTCATGGTTGACTACTGTTGCCTGGATGGTGGCAGTGCAAACCGATCCTTTGTAAAGCTACATTTCCCTGGCAAAGAACCCCGAGAGGAAAAATTCAAGACACTGAACCCTTATACAAGGCAGCCCCTGTTATTTATTTTGGATCCTTATGTAAGTATCTTTTATCTCATCTAATAGCATAGTCTACTTTTAATGATTTTATTTACCATGTATTACAAAATAACTTAATTATATATTATTTACATAACAAATGGAGGGAGTAAGAGCTACAACCCGGAGGGGTTAAGACAGAACACTCTTGCACCCAGGTATACTTACAAAACAAAGGAAATAGTAGCGAGGGAATATGACGTGTAATATAAGATAAAGTAGTATTATAACAACATTTACAATGATGAGAATAATTAATTTACATATATACTTACAATATATTAAATAGAAATAATAAGTCACGAAGAAATAAGGAAGTCTTTGAATTTTTTTCTAAATTAAGTGATGGACGAAGAGTTTTTTTATTTCGAGTGGTATTTCATTCCAGTTTTTGGCTGCCTGGTAGTCCACACCAAACTGACCATAATTCAAGATTTTTCGAGGAACGAAAATATTTTTGTTTTTCTTTGATCTTGTATTATATTCATGTGGAAAATTAACATCTTTAAAATAATTAGAGGATGAAAAAGGTAATTCTTTATTCACACATTTGTAAGCTATTTCAGCAAGCTGTAATTTTACTATTAACTTTAAATTTTGGAATAATGGTCTGCTGGGTGCTCTATACTGTCAGAAAAAGAAATGATTCGCAAGGCACGTTTTTGCAGAATATGAATAGGCCGAACGGTAGTCTTATAATTTGAGCCCCAAATTAGGGTGCCGTATGAAATATGCGAATAGATGATATTATAATATAATTTTTTCATAATATCTAGATTGAGAAGATGTCTACCTCTATATAAAGTACTCCTATTGACTTTGCAATTTTACGGCACAGTATATCAATATGAGTACTCCATGCAATGAGACCTAAAAATTTTGTATATGATGTGTTAAGGCTAAATCTGACTCGTCAATCGTCACATTTTTTATTCGTTGCTTTGAACCGAAGTGGATATATTTTGTTTTAGCAAGATTCACTGTTAGTTTGTTTGCATGAAACCATTCCTGGAGGCTAGACAAGACAGTCTTTATTTAGGGCAATGACAATATTTTTGATCGATTTCTGACTATAGAGTAAATCATCTGCATATAGTATGAGATGAGCAAATTTAGTTAGTAGCAAATTGGGAGTCATTTACGTAGATCAGAAATAAGATGGGTCCAAGGATTGATCCTTGAGGAACGCCACAGGTAATGGGTACATATTCAGAGTTTTCATTGTCAATAAAAACATACCGTAAACGATTACTTAGATAGCTTTCAAACCAGCCGAGGGTGTCATTTTTGATGCCATATATAAGAAAGTTTATTTATCAAAATGTCATGACTGACAGAGTCAAACGCTTTTGAAAGATCTAAAAAGATGCCAATTGCGGCACTACCACCATCTATTGCATCGATGATTTTATTTACGAATTCGAGAATTGCTAAAGTGGTATTTCGCTTTTTTCTAAAACCAAATTGAAAGTCGGACAGTAGGCGATTTTGTTCTAGATGGTCTGGTGATTTACATATAATTTTTTCAAATAGTTTTGAAAAAGTTGGAAGGAGAGATATTGGTCTATAATTAGAAATTAACGAACGATCTCCTTTAAATAAAGGGATGACTTTAAATAGTCATTTTCATTTTGTCAGGAAAAACATTGCTGTTTATAGATGTATTAAATACATGAGTAAGTGGAAGGTAGATACGCTCGGCAGCAATACGGATGTATCTTATAGGAATGCCATCATGGCCACTAGCTTTTGAAATATCTAAAGTAAATAATTTATGTAAGACCTCATAGGGCGAAATGGAAGTGAAATGGAGATCATTAGGGCAGGTCACATTCATCCAATCTTATTTGCTAACATTGGACCTACATTTGCGAAGCATTTATTAAAAATACTTACTATATAAGCCTTTTTAGTGAAGTGTTTGTCCTTTTGTACTACAGTATCAATACTTGAGGAAAAACTTTTCTTTTTATTCAGAGTCTCATTTATAATGGACCATGTGGCTCTAATGTTCCCATTTGCTTTTTCCAGTGTATATTTGCATTTTTTAACATCACTGAAGTAGCGAAAAGCAACATTCATTGATCAAACTAGCCTTTAAAAGGAGAATTAAATATACGCATCTTTAATTGACAATTGTTGTCATACACTGTAACGAGTTTCCACAGTTTGATTAATACGCATCGCTTTGTTTGTTCTTTTCAACCTTTGCCTTCTCTAATTTCAGTGGTCTGCTAATTCAAATCATTGCTGCATCAGCCATAGCAGTGCAGCGCTTATTCAAGGGCAGCTGTGGTTTACTTTTCACACTTTTTGGTACCGCACTTATTTGAGTGAGGCACTTATTTGAGTGAATTGCTTATTTGGGGGTAGCATTGATTTGAGGGCAGCACTTATTTGAGTGAAGCACTTCTAACCCATTAACATGAATACGGTCTGCTAAGACTGACAATAGCCCGGCCATATCCGGGACCCTGAAAATGGTAGAATGTTAGAGACATGACTACTTTTTTCCGACCGATTTTCTTGAAAACGGGTTACATGTTAACCTATCAGGCATGGCTTATCAACAAATATTCTAATTTTTACTACCTAACAGATATTCGATGCACTCTCCGAGTGCCGTCTGAGATCGGAATTTTCGCGTTTTAGTGGTTTAACAGTTATAGATTACAAAACAATCACCTTATATCACATGCCGATTCGCTCCTTTAAGCGTCCCATCCAGCCGCTATATGATGACAGCTTGCGGGCTGTGTCCAATGGCGACAGGCGCTGTGGAGTCTGCAACAGTCAAATGCACGGGCAAGGGGTTAATTACAAGACACTTTTAAAAGTAGACTCATTCATGACAGCTAGCTGACTTGACACTTTTAAACACAATCAATATATCATTTTAAGAGAGAATTAAATGTTATCCGGCCGGCCCGCATCGATCGCCCATGCTGCGCGCCTGGTAACAGCGCTGGGCGCGCTTTGCAAGAACTCTAACTGATATTTTAAGATATAGGCAGGACTACAGATATCACTCTGTTGCACAGAATGCACGGCAGAGGCCTTGATATATTGACAGCTCAGCTCTCTCTTATTCCACACAGTTTCTATATAGCGCAGCTGGTAGCTTCATAACATCTAACCCATTAACATGAATACGGTCTGCTAAGACTGATAACAGCCCGCCCGGCCATATCCGAGACCCTGAAAATGGTAGAATTTTAGAGACATGACTACTTTTTTCCGACCGCTTTTCTTGAAAACGGGTTACACTTATTTGAGTGCATTGCTTATTTGGGGGCAGCATTGATTTGAGGGCAGCGCTTATTTGAGTGAAGCACTTATTTGAGTGCCACACTTATTTGAGAGCCACACTTATTTGAGGGAAGCACTTATTTGAGGGCCACACTTATTTGAGAGCCACACTTATTTGAGGGAAACACTTATTTGAGTGCATTGCTTATTTGGGGGCAGCATTAATTTGAGGGCAGCCTTGACTTATTTGAGAGCCACACTTATTTGAGGGCCCACACTTATTTGAAGGCCACACTTATTTGAGGGCAGCATTGATTTGAGGGCCACACTTATTTGAGAGCCACACTTATTTGAGGGAAGCACTTATTTAAGGGCGGCACTTATTTGAGGGCGGCACTTATTTGAGGGTGCGCTTATTTGAGGGTGTTGCTTATTTGGGGGGCTGGGTTGCTTATTGAAGTCAATATTATATTTCTTGTCTATAATACCTGAAAAGATCATGGTTATTTAATCACACAATAAAAATCACATACCGGAGAACACACAGGGGGCTTAGGGCTTACTACAGGAAATACAAGCTGTCTCAGATTAAGCATAAGGTGGTAGATCATAAAATTAACTTAAACCTACAATCTATACTAAACTACTTTTGATTCTTCAAATTGAATCTCTTTTACAAGTATATATTTTTGCATTTTAATTTATTTCTGTTGAGCAGTAGCGAAATAGTAATTTACACCCTCACCTTATGTCTGCCTTTACCAACTGTCCCTTCAAAGAGCTTCATGGATCACATCAGTTAGCACATAATTGATCATGTATTTTCCAAAATCCGGATTAATATTTCAAATTATTTCATTTTTCCATCATATTAAAGGCAAGTTTGAAAATTTCATCCACAATTGCACTAATTACAGCCCATAGTTTAAAAAATTATGTTTAATGTTGAGCGGAATGAAAAATTAGGCAAACGTCAAGTTAGTTACTGCAGAGGTTCGAAACTGAAAAAATTAAGTACTTTTCAAAAACTTAAATAAAAATTAAAGGAACTTCGGATAAATGAAATAGAAATTCAAGGGCATTTTAAGAAATGGAATAGAAATTTGAAGCTTTTAAATAACATAAATAAAATTTCAATGATTTTTACAAAGTAATCCTACATTAAAGTAAACACAGTCAAACTGAACAAAATAAGTTAAAAAGGGGAATGCTAATAACATGATGTTGATGATGATCAACATTCATTGCCATTTCAAGGGTTCCTGTTACAATTCAATGACTTTTCAAGCACTAATGGTCTAATTCAAGGACTCAGTTTCAAGCTTACGTACCTTGTGTATTGAATTTTCATATTGTACTTTTTTACGGTGGCCCACAAGGATCACTACATAAAAAAGGTAAACCGCATATCAAATACTGCAACCTATACAAATAAAAAAGTTGCTGCAAATAAAAAGAAAAATGTTGCTGCAAATAAAAAAAAGTTGC
>JAODFW020611398.1:0-11699 GCA_027575235.2 Palythoa mutuki | reverse complement strand
TACTTTAAAGAAATGCAACCGAAAAACGCGTAGATTCAACGAAAACCTATCTGTTTTGATGTAGTTGCGAAGCAGCAGAAACTTAAGCTGAGCATATATAAATATTACGGCCTGAATATAAAAAATACCATTTTCCCAAACAAACATGGTATAATTCGCATCATCTTTATTGGTTAAACATTGTTTTTACTGCCGAAATTTTAAGTCAATAAAAAATTTTGGCGACCACAATATTTGTGCTGGCGACCAAATCTAAAAACTTAGGAGCGAGCTGGCCCCACGCTTTTTTTTTTCTAAAGTCGAGCCCTGATTGTATAGTTTCATTGCATTTTACATGGAAACCATGTTGTACACAGGTTGATGTATTCTCAGTAAGAAAATATAAACATTCTGGTGTTGGAATAGCGAAATGCCGTAGCACAGTGGGAGGTACCCTAGTTCTTACTTGGACCATTACTTAATCGCTTGGATTTAACTAAGGTTTATTGATTTTTATTGATACGTGTCAATGCACAGTCTCTTTGCGACGAACTAGAAGATCAGCAGCCACAACTTGATAAAATACAGTCTAAGGGACTCAACCTTGTGGAAAAAGCAGCTGAAGACGACAAAGAATTTCTTAAGTCCCAGTTAAAAAGCTTGCAGGATCTCCAGGCATCAGTCGTCCGTAAAATGGTGTCCAAACAGGAAAAGCTCATCAGGTATGATAATAACAATAACAACAACAATTTCGATAATAATAATAATAATAAGAAGAAGAACAACAACAACAACAACAACAATAATAATAAAAATAAAAGATGTTTTGTTTTGCGCCATTTCTACTAGGTTCCGTGGCGCTTAACAATTAAAATTTAAAAACTATCAGCTGGCTATATGCTATTCTATAAAGAAGAAAAAAAAGGAAGTGTATTTCTTTCTTTATTTACGATTCCTTACCATTCACTTATAACCAAATTGGTTCCTTCTGGCATTTTCATGATAATTTGCGCTTTATAAATTCATATTTATTATTATTATTATGGTTAATTTCAATGAGAATATCTTAACTAACTCATTTACATTTGATAGGCACATGGTCGATCAGCAAGACTTTGAAACCCAACTGGAGAGTTGTATGCACGTCCTTTGTGAAGTAGACACCTCAGTTGCAGAGCTTCAGGTCAGCGGCAATCTCCAAGAGATGAAAGAACATCTCGCCCTTTGCCAGGTTTGTAAAAATCCCTCTGGTTATTTGGAATGCCGTTCTCCATATATGGTTTTAACCTGTTCCGCATTTCTAAATTGTTTGTAATCAACATTTTGAGAATTGACGTTTGTCACGCTTCCACCATCTTGGATTGAAAACGAGGCTGAGCGACAATGACAGAGAAAGGATGGTGCCATTAAGAGAATGCTGACCCGTCTTGGTTAAAATCGTTGAAATGTCTACCAAAAATTATTTCGGAATCTGCTGAAAAATGGGCAAGCAAGGAAGCTAAAGTTTCGCAAAAAGTTTTGTCTACCCATCTAGCCTCGTTTTCAATCCAAGATTGCGAGAGTGTGACAGCGGTCTATGGAATGGAATTTAAGACAAGTCTGCTGAAACGTTTGTGTCGGGAGTCAAACCATGACCCCCTGATACCGGTCAGATGCTATACTCACAGAGATACAGGAACTCACCTGGGGAATGGGTGATTTAAATTGGTTCTTATAAATAGAACAACAGGTAGGTGTCCTGAGCTACAGGAACTCACCTGGGGAATGGGTCGTTTAAATTGACTCCTATAGATGGAACAATATTTCAATACTTTGATGAAATGATAAATGATGTATACTGATTTAATTTTTTTGGAACTTCCAAGCGCTTAGCATGATATATACGCGGTGTTCATATAAGAACCAATTTAAGTGACCCATTTTCCACAAGAGTTCCTGTAGCTCAGTGGGTAGAAGATGTGACTGATAATCAGTGGGTCATGGATTCGATTCCTAACTCAAACGTTTTGACTCGAGACATCAAAACCGACAACAAAAAACCGACGACATTTTTGTAAGTAAAATTTCTGTAGTGCTCTGCTTATTTGTTTCTCAATTCTAAACTGGTTGCTCCTGACTTATCATTGCTAATGCAAATAATTAAGTTATTTGTTACTTGTGCCCTAAGACTTGACCTCAGAGGAGGTGTCGTCTTTTCAAATAAAGAGGGGCTTCAAAAAACCAACAGCAATTTTCAAAAAAGTGAAAAGGAAGACAAACCCAAAGTTTTGGTCTTTCGGGTGTCTCTAATATTTTTAGACTGAAAATTGTAAGAGACTTTTAGGGGTCTCGCGAAGCCCCTTAAAACTGATTATACTGAATCAGATGTAAAGATGTGCTGATAAGTTTCGACTGGAGCACCTTTATGGGATTGTATTGTATTTATGTGGATCCTAGATTAAGTTGATTAGTCTCCTTAATTAGAGACTTCATGTGAAGCAATTTAAAGTTCTAAGTAATAGCCAAACAATCCCAAGATTTGCATGGGACGTACTACAGTACAATAAACTCTTATAACATCCATTATTCTTTCAATCTGATACCCAAGCTCTTTCTACTCAGTTTTCCTTTAGCCATCATTTCAAGTGTATATGATAAATGTTTTTTCCTGAGTTTTTTTTTCCATTTATTTTGGTAGAAAAAGGGAATGAAAGTTTATTGCTCCAGAAACTTCTTTAAATCCCTTTTTTTCAAAGGAACACCCAAGATTTTGACTTCAAAATTGTCTGGCAGATCACGCGGGCAAATGACGAGTCAAATATTGTCAAAACACACTAAAAGAAAGCAACCTGAATTCAAACTTTGGAAATCAGGACCCAATCTCAACCCATCCCGGGACATTATTATTATGAAATTTAGCTTTCTTTTTGCCACAAAAAATAATAAAAAAAATCTTTTTTTTTCATTCTTGAATTGGTTTTCTTTTTAATGCACATCAATGAAAGAAAGTAATTTAAAAATTGTTTGTGTCATATACACCTTAAAAAACAATTTTCTTTGCTAGTCTCTTATGGCCGAACTTCAAACGCAAAAGGAGTTTGTGAAAAGGCTGAGTGAAAAAGGAAAGAAACTCATTCAGAAGATGCCAACGAAGAGAAGGGAAACTCTTGACAAAATGAGAAAACTCGGAGAGCACTGGAAGAAAGCTAACAAAGTTGCTAATGACAAGAAGGACAAGTTGTTTAACTGTGTGAATGAGTTGGAGATGTTTGATAAAAACTGTGCATCATGTATGTTAGGATTGGAAGAGATTACACAGAAAATGTGTCAATATGAAGACGGAAAGGCGAAAGACCTTATGTCTACGTTTGAGGACGTCGTAACCACAGGGCAAAATATTTCAACATGGGTACCAGAACACGATAGACATCGCATAGAAGAACGATTGCAGCGGCTGCGTGTAGCATGGGAACAATTGCAAGTCCTTGGGGAGCAAGCTGCTGACGTGCAAACATATCAAGCAATAGCAGCAGAGAAGATCCAGGAAGCATTGCTCAAAAAGAAAGCTTTTATGGATGAAATAACTGATATAAGCGGGTGGCTAAAAGAAGCTGAGGCAGTTTTAAAGACTGACATGTTTTCTGTTTCAGAAGAGAAACAAATGGACGAGATTTTAAGACAGGAGCAGCTGTGGGAGGAGTTAGAACAACAGCGCCTTCGTGTAGATAGTATATTGGAACGGCGAATATCTGGAGCTGGCCTAACAGAGGATCAGAAAAATGAGATGACTGACCAACTGCAGTCCTTGGCCATACAGTGGAACAGAATCCAGCAGCTTGCAGACGAACATGGTAATCACTTGGAACAATGCATCTCACAGCAAGCTGAATACTACGAGGAACTTGAAAAATGCGTGCTATGGATGCAAGAAGCTGGGGAAGCCGTTGCAGTTGACAGTTTTAGCAGTAAGGATCTTTCTGCTGTCAAAGAAGAACTTATAAAACATGAGGAACTTTGTCAAGGAATTGTCGAACATGAACATAAAATTAATTCTGTTATAAAAATGGGAAAGGAGTTAGTGGAAAAACTCTCGACTGAACAAAAACAAGCTGTCCATGACCAGGTGATACGGATGGATAAAGAATGGCAAAATTTAAAGGAACAAGCGACAAATAAGGAGAAAGAGTTGATGCAGTATCTTGGTGAAAGTGTGGAAGAAGTGAAGTATAACTGTACACAATTAACGCCAAAAGTAAAAATTTCTGAAGACGTTCCTGATCAAAAAAGCCAGGCAGAAGTCGAAACAGTTCTAGTTTCTTCTGAAGAAGCAGTAGTGTCCACGGAAATACAGCTGAGTGAAAAAGTTCCTCAAATAAGAAAAAATAGTGATGTCCAAAAGTACAGTGACGAGTTAAGAGCATGCCTTGAGTTGGTAAAGAACATAGACACTAAGTGCCTTGAGCGAGAATCAGATGGTTTGCAGGAGGTGGAGTCTAATTTTAAGCGTGTAGAATCGGTAATCAAGCGTGGTGAAATACTCACAGAAAAATTGAACGAAGAGCAACTGGTTCATTTAAAACCACTTCTGGGAGAATTGAAAGATAAGTGGAGTACTCTGAAGTTTAAAGCTCGTGGACGCAGAAGACGATGTGGAAGACAGGGTAGTGATCTGGAGAAAAAACAATCAAAGTTTGATGCAGAAATTGCCCCGTTTAAGGTTTGGCTTGAGAAGGTGAAGAGCCAAGTGTCCGAAGATATTAATTCTATTGATTTGAATATTGTGGAAAAGGCTCTGCAGGATTGCACGAGCCTTAGAGAGGAAGTTTCTAATGTTAAACCTCGGATGGATGATTTACTACGAAAGGGTGAAGCCCTTGTATTTGAATGGGAGAAGGAAAGCAAGGTGATGAGAGATAAAGTTGAGGCACAGATGACAGAAGTGCGAACAGAGTGGCAAAACATGCTAGAACATTTAGAAATCAAACAGAATAGGCTTCAAGATAATTTAACAAAACTCATATCGTTCATTGATGGTCTGCAAGCCCTTGAAAAAGCATTGCTTAAGAAAGAAAAACAAGTAATTGATTTATTATCAGAGGAAAACCTTGAACCTTCAGAGACGGATCTGGAGCAATTAAAAGTGTTGGTTTCTGAAATGGAAACAATGGAGACCAGTTTAAGCTCCATTCTAAACGAAGGTTACTCCATAGCTGCAACGGTAGAAGGTCATGAAAAGTCTAATTTAGAATCAAAGTTAGGTGATATAAATATGAAGCTTCCACTACTGAAAGAACGTGCTACGAATGCAATTGAAAGACTTGAAGGTACTATTGCAGGAAAGAAAGAGGTCGAGGAATATCTTCAGGTTTGCAGAGAGATGCTACAAAAGGCAGACAATCTTGCTGTTGCCCTTACGTTGCCAGTTGAAGAGCAACTTCAACAAGTCGCGGACTTAGACTCTGTTATGGCATCTTCTGAAAATCCCCTCGCACTTGTTCTTCAAAAGAGCATCGAGGCTTTTCCAAAACTTAAGCCTTTTGAAAGGGAGGCACTTTCAGAAGAAGTCAAAGTTTTAGAAACAAAATGGAAGGAAGCGCAAGAGGAGACGCGGGTAAGAGCTAACACTCTGCAAAGGAAGATAGAAACACTAACAGAGTGTGAAAGTGAACTGGCAGAATGCGGTCATCAGCTTGGAAGAATTCAAGAAGAGGTGTTAAATATTTCTTCAGGTACGTTAAGTTTGTCATCATTAGATGAATCGAAAGTTAAACTCGAGGAGATTTTGTCAGAACTTGAAGAAAAGGACTCTTCTTTGACAAGCATCCGTGAAAAGGGAGGTGATGAGCTTCAACGTTTATCTGAAATCAAAGAGCCTATCATGAAGATCCGCATAGCTGCTCTGGAAAGTAAGACCCAGGATATTCGCGATATAGCAACTTTGCGACTTGCGGAAATAAAGCAAATCCAGTTTGGTAGTTTACAGTATCAGAAATTGGAGGCAAACCTCAGATCCTGGATTGACACCCAAAAGGAGCTTGTTAAAGAGACAGTCACCGCTTCCAACAAAGCGTTGCCAGTTGAGACACTGGAAAAAATTAAACTGATTCAGTCTAAGCTAGTTGCACATGATAAGGATATAGGAGAAACTTGTGAAGCAGCCGAAAACCTCACCGAGAACTTGAACAGTTGTGAAAAAGAAGCCATTGATGTGCAGATAAAAATGATACAAAATGATTATGCTGAATTAATTGCCCTAACTGAAGAGAAAGTGCAACTCTATGAAGACCAGACTGCGGTAATTAAGTGCTTTGAAGAAGAACTGGAAAATTGTAAATGTTTAATGAAGAAATTGGAAGTATCATTACCCGATGAACCAATTCAATTTAATACAAGTTTGGATATAGAAAAACGTATTCAGGAAAAGAAACAGAAAATGGAAGCGTTGGAATCTGTTTGGGAACATATTTTTCAGTTACAAGAGAAAAAGAATGATCTGTCAAGTATCAACAATGAACCTGTAAAAGAAGCAGCTGAGAAGGAATTTGATGAAGTAATGAAGAATTGGGACTCTTTACACACAAGTCAGGGTCAGCGTATTGCCGATCTAGAACGTTCTTTTGTTGAAGAGCAAGAAATTGAACAAGGCATTCAGGATGCCATGAGCTGGCTGGACAATGCAGACAAAGAAATCTCGTCAACGACGGAATCAGTTTCAGAACTCTGTGAAATGGAAGACAGAGTGGAATCGTTAAGAAATGTTTATTCAGAATGTTCATCTTACGAAGACTTTGTGAAGCTACTTCAGGAAAAAATCAAACAAAGTCCATGTTATTTGCAATCGAGCTACCGTGAAAAGCGAGACAACGATCTTTCCTGTATAGAGTCAAAAGTTGTACAAGTTCAACAGTTTGCCTCATCAAAGTTGGAAGAAGTGGAGGACAGTGTTGCTGCTATCAAAGACATTTACCTTGTTTTAACATTATGCAAAAATTGGCTGTTAGATCAAAGAGATGCATTTAGTGAACCCTTACCTGGTATAGAGAAAAAGGAACTCCTCGAAGAAAAGCTTTTGGTGCTAAAAGACCTTGAAGTTGAAGCAAGAACTAAAATCGAAAACATCAGAGATGCCAACACTAATGTTGGTGAAAAAATGGCAAAGATTTCGCCAGCTGTAAAACAGTCTATTGAAATCGAGCTCGATAATGTCCAGGATAGCTTGGGGGGTCTCCTCAGCACAATAACACCCAAAATCACAACTTTACAAAATCTTTATGCTGAACGACTTGACTTTGAGAAACAACTTGAGGAGTATCAAACTTGGTATGAAACAAAGGAAAAAGAAGTACAGGTTATCCTTTCTTCCAATCAAAGTGCGACGCTTGAAGAAAAACTGAAGGATGTAAAAGATATGGAAACGGTGTTATTGCTCAAAAAAGAGGATTTCCTGAAATTTCAAATTAGTCTCAAAGGATCCAAACTGGCCGAGGTCTTCCAGGATACTTTAGAAAGTATTGCACAAAAACTGGATACTGCTTATCACAAATTAACAGAAATGGAAAAGAAAATTATTGAAGCAAGTAAACAAAAAGAAAAATTAGAGCGAACAGTCCAGTGGGTCACTGATGCACAGAATTTTGTTAACAGCGAAACAGTTTGGTTTTATGAGGAGTCCCTTGCTCTCGAAAGATTGACTAAATTAGAGAATCTGCGTACCGAAATGGAAAACTTAACCGCTCAAGTGCAAGCGATTTTGGCCGATAAAATGCTTTTGAATATAACCAGTGACACTGAAAGATCAACCCTTAAAGATCAGCTTGCTTTAATTGAAAAATCATGGGATGAACTTAAAGAAAGCATACGCACGAATGAAAGTCAGATTAAAGCTTTCATCAAGGACAAACATGTTTACAACAAGAGACTATTGGAGTGTAATAACATGCTTCATAATTTTGAACACCTCACTTTGCAAGAGAGACTATTTCCCGCAACCCTGGACGAAGTGCATGCTGAGATCAGACAACTAAAAGAGTTCGTTTTTGAAATTGAAGCACAGCAAACACTTATTGAAAGTCTTAATGAGGCATGCGATGTTTTGCCGTTACATTCGGCTGAATTACGACCGGCTGTAACAGAGAGTCTAAACAAGGTAAAAAATGAATGGAAAAGTGTGTGTTGCAATGTAAAAGACAGACACAACGAGATGGAGTTGTATAAAACAGAGTTTGCAGAGTTTCAGGAACAAATGACTAAGTTTTCAGATTTCATCGACCAATATAAGAAAGATTTTGAAGTCGAAGTTTCTATTTCATTTCAACTGTCAATAGCCAATTCTCTTCTTAGCAACCTTCAAAACGCAAAAGCTAACCTTACTTCAAGGGAATCGGATATGAAAACGTTGATGCAAAGGGGAGAAACGATTTTGGGAAAAATGGAAGAAACTTCAAAATCAGAGATCAAAAAGTCTCTGACTAAGATTCAACAAGACTACGATGATACTACCTACGACATAAACTCAAAACTAGAAGTGGTAGAGAAACTTGTCACTGATATTTCTGCATTCGATCGCGAAATGTCTCACTGTTCCTCTCTAATAACGATTTACGAAGCTGCTCTCCCCAAAGAAACAAACTATTCATTTGAAACCCTCGACGAGCAGACAGGACAACTTACGAGGCTTCTTCAAGATATGGCGTCTCGGGATGTTCGAATGGAATCGTTAAAAGAAATCGGTTGCAGGATGGTGGAGCAGAAATGGTGTAGCGATGAATCACCCAAAGTACTCACTGCACAACTGTGCCAGAAATGGGAGGACCTTAAGTCTAGGATCTCACTTAGGTTAAAAGACCTTCGTGAGGAAGCTGAAATTAGAAAAGAACTTGATCTGGAGTTCGAAGAGGGCTTTAATGAGGTTAATGAGATTGAATCTGCTGTAACAGTTCTATCGGAAAGAAGCTCGGTTAAAATAGAAGATAATATTCGGTCGGCCAAAGAACTTTGTTCAAAAGTTGAACAATATGAAGCCAAATTTGACCAGTTAGCAGAGAAATGCAAAAAGCTAGCGCAATCGGTTTTGGGGGATGAAACGTCCAACACCAAGAGTAAACTTGACACACTGCAGAAACGGTTAGACGAAGCAAAGCGAGTGGCCTTGAGTACATTTAACGGTTTTGAGGAAGAGAAAAAGAAGATCGATGCTCTTAGTTCTGAACTAACTGCAATCAGTGATTGGCTCAAAAGCTTTTCGGCATCGGCAACAGGAACTGCTGATGAAAAGCTATTAGAAGTTCAAAGACAGTGCGAGTTGCTTGACACCAAGATTGCTATTGCTGAATGTCTTATGGAGAGAACAACAGGTTTGAGCGATAGTCCAAACAAGAAGCGTTTGATAGACGAATTGAAGTCTCTGTTGCGTTCCCTTGACTGCGAACGAGAGAAACTTAGAGTAAGGGAAAAAAAGCTACAAAGGGAGATTTCTCAGAGGAATAAAGTTTTCGAAAGTGTGAAAACGTGCAATGAAAAGTTGAGCAAAATTGAAATGGTTCTCGTTGATCGCGAAACATCGGTTGCAGAACCAAAACGGATCAGTGGGCAGTTAAATACTTTGAGCTCTCAGCTTGAAACAATTGCAACGGTGGACGAGATATTGTTAACCACTTCCAAAAGCTTAGAAACTCTAAAAGGTACAGCTAAAGAAATTTCAGATGATTTGCAGGGTAATATTCATCGTTTGTCAGAGGAGCGCCAAAACATTTATGAAAATGTTACTGCCGAGATATCAGAACTTGAGTTACTTGAAACGCTTCTTAAAGACTTTGAAGACACAAAACGCATTTATCAAAGTCATTTGCTTGATATTCGTGAGCCTTCTTTGCAGTCGGTGATTGAAGAAACCGAACTATCCGTGACAGAAGACGAGCTGGCGTTGTGCAGAAATCTTCAACCCGTGCTTGAAGAGGAAGACAAAGGTTTTACGGCCTTATACGAACAATTTACAAATTTCTGTAATGACTGCAAACAAAACAGAAAAGAACTTCTTACAGCAAGGATGAAAGAACTTCAGGCATTGAAAAAAGAACTTAGCGATGTCTTTTGCGAGCGATTCAAAGCTCTAAAAAGACTTGTTGCCGAACAGCAAACTCTGGAAGGGTGGCTGAAAGGATCAGATGTGGCACTGGCAGAAGGAAGAAAGTTAGCTGATGAATATTTACTTACTGCTGCCGACGATGAACAGATAACTGAGCGCGTTCAGGAGTTTCGATCAGTTATTACAAAATTAGATGAATACAAAACGTACGGAAAAGTATTTCGTAATGCTTCACGAGGCGCAGAAGTTATGGGCAAATGTAACGAAATAGCAGAAGTGATGGAAAATCTTGAAAAACTTCACAAAGCAAAAAAGTACGAGAAAGAACTGAAAGACTGTTACAAACACTTCGATGAACAAACTCAAGAAATCGAATCTCTGTTGGAGAAATGTGTTCACTTTCACGAAAAGTCCCTCACTGTAACTGAGGCAACAGCTGAGGTTGAGAAAATAAAGGTAAGAAGTTTGTTTTGATTTCGTTATATGAGAAGCGTAACACTGCATTGTAATGGATTCATGCGAAAACCGCTGACCTTTTAACCATTTATGAGCTAATTAAACGCCGGGTTGGCTGCTGATAGACTAATAATTGCTGTCATCGCCTTATCTCGTATGCATATTTAATTCGAAATTTCCGGTCACGTGTGTTTGTTTTAAACTAGCAACAGCAGTCACATGCATTGAGTCAGTTACATGATGGTAACCAATAAAGCAGTCACGTGGAGTAAAGGAGTGATCGAGCAAAGTGTTTGACGGTAGACTAGTGATAACTAGCTCTATCCGTGTGGTCGTTCAGTGGCTTACTTTTGCTCACGCTTTGTCTACTGAAATTATTTTGTCATTTGTTTAAATGGAGGTTTCACTTCTATAGCGCGCGATATATATTACTTCCCTTGTTTTATACTTTTCTTGATAAAAATACATTTTGGGTAATTCGCAATTCTTGGTTACATCTTCATCTGATTTCCTCATCTGACCTACGCAAAATAACACTCATTTCCCGTCAGTCCAACATTATTGTTTACATATTTGAATAAGTAAATACTGTATACTAATCACCCTGCTTGTAGCCAGGGATTGAAAAGCCTTGACGCAGCTCAACGAGGTGGGACCGAAGTCACACTTCAATATTAACATCACATACACAGTGTTGTCACTCCGCAGTTTAATTTTCAAGTTTGTTTTTCAATCCAGCAACTAACGCTTGTGCTAATTGAGCGTTATACCTTCTCTTCCATGTGCTTACTAGTGAATTAATTTTACTCCTTCATATGCCTTAATTGAGAAGTGCACTTTTATCGTCTTGTGTTCCTCGGTAAATTAATTTTACCGTTACAATGACCTCTAATTGCGCTGTTTACTCTTTTCCGCGTGTGTGTTTGAGCAATTGTGGTTATGTTAACAAGTGAGTGATAATTAAGTGTTGTTCTTGATCAGATTTTATGAGAGGTCATTCTAAGACTGATACGTATGCATGCCTGAATGAAGTTATACCACGCTTCCTTACGCTGGACGCAATATTTTCTGTTTATTCATTAAAATTAATAGGGACTTCGTTACGTGACTGCGGGATGCTATTAATTCCTTGCCTTCCTTAACACTATCTTACACGGGCTTTTTGGCCCTGCAGAACTTAGGGAGTGCGAGGGAGTATTGC
>JAODFW020610385.1:0-11699 GCA_027575235.2 Palythoa mutuki | reverse complement strand
CTTCGAGGTTTCGAAGTGTGAGTGAAGACGATTTGGATAATTTACTAAAATTGACAGCCTTTTTTTTGAACGACTAGCAGATTGATACTAAATTCGCCCTCATCAACTATCACGCGATATAAATCGCGAGCTCATAATCTAATTGTTAATTATTTATACAATACTTTCTAACTTTGTTGTTGTTCCCTTCCTCGCCGAAATGTGTATTTATCCGAACTAAGTCATGCCACACAGTGCAAGCAAAGGTTTTAAGATACTGTACTTGTAAAAAGATATCAATTCTTCCTGCAGTTATTCTTTTGTGTGCCCTGCATGCGAGTCTTTTTTCTAGAGGGGGAATCCAGACGGCTTGCATGGGGATTTAACAAAATGAAGTGAAATTTATGTTAGATCTCAGTAAAGTTGGGCATTACATTGTGTTGTCGAATGATATACAGAATTGTGCCTTGCAGGCATGAGTAAAGCCTAACTGTAACTTCTTGTTATTCAGTAAACAATTTAATCTATTCGTCACTGTAAATTATAGAGCCGGGTTTTAAACAGATGTCACTGTCGTTCAGAAAATAAGTTACCCACCGCGAGACTTGCCGCGCAAAGTACTAGAACTTGGCACTTAGCTTCTACAAATAGATTTGTAACTCGGTTTATTACAACACTGACAATGAGGGCTGTTTCTCGACACGTTTGTTCAATAAGAATGAACGTAAAGTTCAAAATGTCGTCTACGTTATAAAAAAGAAAAAAGTATGTAATCTTTCAAGATTGTGAAGTTAGGGAAACGTGTCAGTAAAAATAGAGTTGGAACCCCAAATATTTTTGTAACCTGGAACAAAAAATTGCAAGAGGTCAAAATAATAGTGAAGATGTCATTTATTTTCTTTACTTTTTATTGTTGCCCACAATACATTTCTTTCCATGGAGCTACCGATTTTCTTTTAGAGGTTTTCTTTACTTTTTATTGTTGTCCACAATACATTTCTTTCCATGGAGCTACCAATTTTCTTTTAGAAGTTCTCTTCAACATCCCTCATGTTATTTCTCGCCATTGTTTCTACTTTGGCTGCCGGCCGCTGCATGCGTTTAGACGTCATGTAGCTAAGAATTCTCTTTAGGTTTCGAAAACTTTCTCTGTCACGCTATAAATGCAAATATATCGGTTTTGTTAGCGAGAGTGCACTTTTGAACAAAACTTTGAATTTAACAAACTTTCGTATTCAATTTTGTACGCAGTAATTGACCATACTAACTTCTAATTTGTAACTTCAAACTGCTAATGTAAAAAAAGGGGCTGCTGCGAATTTAAATTTAAGTTAGCATGGAAAAAAGTTGATACACAACATTTTGAACTAAAGTCCTCGGAGTAAAATAGGTTAAAGAAAGATGGAGAAGCAGTTATAAAGCACAGCACAGAATAATTATCGAATAAGCTAAGTGAGTGGGTAACCAAGAAAACAAAGGGGACAGCAATAAAAATAAGCGGAATAGGACGCGAAGTGTGAGTTAATCTCCTGATTGTGGTGCGTGCCCAAAGTATGAAAAGCCATGAAACAAAGAGATTGAATTGTAAGACAAAAGGGTGGGAAAAACAGACTACGTCGGTTCGTCCAATGGGGATTGATGTATGAGTGATCAAGGTATGGATGACACGGATTTCTTTGGTTTTGCGTTTTGACAGAAGTGCGAGGAGCGACAAAAGGACAAGTAAGACAATGTTTGCGGGAGCTATTAAAAGTGTTGGGTTCTATATCAGCGGGAAGATGGCCTTTAACGAAAAGAGCGCGAAAATTTCAACGTCATAATTTAGCCTTTGGTTGCAAAGATAAAAGACAATAATTGAATAAAGAAATTAGTATTTAGTAATATGATATGCTGGTACAAAAACCCTTAACTTTGATTAGGCCTAAAACCGAACTTGCGAAGTGCAAAAAAATATCGAACTCTCTTTACTAATCTATCATTATTACCAGTTCGACTGATTTAATTTTTTAATTTGTTTTTTCCTCCCCTATATCGTTTCTTGAACTTTTCAAATATGTCTATTCCCTTACCGTTGTCTTTCTACGAACAGACCAGTTTCTGTTGACGTTAACAGCCGTCTCTGAGAACTCAAGAAATAAAGAAAGAAAAATAATAACAAGAGTTATTCGGGTGCCTTTCATTTTCGAGGCGTCTCTTCGTGCCGTATGCCGTTGACTGGAGGTTTCTTCTGACTTCTTTGGACAAAACTGACGCAACGAATTCATCCGGTATTTATTTATACCCTATGTTTTGTCAATGAACAGCGTGAAACAGAGTTGGTTATATGCGCGCTATTTTGTGTTCCGTCGTTCGCTGTTTTGCAAAATGAGACTTATCAATTATTCATAATGGTATGAAACACATGACGGTAGTACAAACATAATTCAAATAAAAGCTAAAAAATATGAAGCCATTTGGCATTTCTTTTATTTTAAAATATTATTTGGTGAGTCACAAAGGAGCCAACAAAGTGTAGATAAAGTCAGAAACTTAAAAAAGGGAAATGAAAATAAAATGTCTTGTCAGTTAAATTTTTATAATTTAAATTTAGAACAAGGCCCGTTTCAAACGTCGAACTTCACACGTGCCGAATCTAATGCTGCTATTGTTCTTCCTCATTTGCATTAGATTCGGCACATGTGAAGTTCGACGTTTGAAACGGGCCTAATGCTCTCTTAGCTGGAGTTAAATGGCCAGTTGGCTTTTTCTGTTTACACTGAAACGAATAATTACTAATGCAATAAACCATTTATGTGATGTTTTGTTTTTTTGTGTTATCTCAACAAGACCTGCACACACAGTTCGCACCTTGAAAAACGGTTACATGATACACAGGGATACGAGAGAATACATAACACCAAATGTGGGAGATTCATTTTAGAGATCATAAGTGAATCGAAGTAACTGCACCATCTCCAGTTCAAAGTAGCGATCACCAATTCAATACTTTTACGGTCAACATAAAAAAGATTGAACTTCTCAAACAATAATTTAAAATTTATCTTGGTTCCGCATGTTTCCCCGTCTGCAGTTCCACAAATTGTCATTATTATTATTATTATTTTTATTATTATTATTATTATGACGACGACGACGACGACGACGACAATAAAAACGTATGGATGCCATAACCTGGGGCGTCAACGTAGCCCAGGAGGCCCTAAGGCTAACAACACTGCGTGTGTGCACCACAGTTAGACCAAGGATAGTTAGTTCAAACATAACAGTTTATTGTAGATGCATTTTGGTTAAAGTTCCGTTTACAAAAAGCAATACAACAAGATTTGAAGAGAAAATTTCATCTCAGTGATGAAGTTGTCCTTCAGTAGGATTATTAACAATAAAGTATTACAACTGGCCCGAATAAGTCCGTTTCTACTGAAATTGTTTTACTTAAAATGTCTAAGCTTTCGCTGTCTACGGAGTGTTCAGAGGGTAAATGGAGCGTGCTGTAGGCGTTATAGTAAAAAAAACAATGGTAAAATAGGCGGTAAGATACAAAGTGGCTATGGATATAACAATGTAAAATTTTTCCTGTTTATCAGAATGTTTTTTTAATAAGGGTAAAGAATTTGTTTTATAAGGGGGGGGAAATTTTATGCAGGGGCAATGTTTTATTTAGGAGAAAAATATATTGAATCGGGGTGAGATTTGCTTATCAAGGTGGAATGCTGTATGAACTTTGATCACGATACAAAAGCGATCTCAAAGGACAAAACTGAGAGAATGTTATCAGGACGAAAATTTTGTTAATCAGGGAAAGAAAATTTAATAAGTGTGAAAAATTGTTTTATCAAAAATAGAGTTAAAGTAAATGGGTAAAAAATTATTTTATGGAGTTATAAAAATGTCTTATGTATTAACTAATTAGGACAACAAAATAATATTGAAACAAACGGCGCGCCATATACATTATATACATGTATAAAGAACTCGTGAACGGTTTTGCAACCCTGTGGTCTTTTTTAAACTGTATTTATCGTAAGAACCGGCCTTAAGTCTTTGGTCGCCAGCCTCACTTTCTTTGCTTTTCTCGAGTTTTAGATTCAAATCTTTTTTTAATTTTGGTTCTTTCCTCAGCTTCCTGAGTCGCAAGCTGACAGAGCAGAGTGTAAACAGCGACATAAGTAAAGACTCGCCGACACTTTTCTCGAAGAACAGATGGCATCAAGGTGAATTGACAACAAACAGGTAGATTACGAGAGGAAGTCGAGTGACCTTGCTCTCACCATTCACACTTTTTTTTATAAGAACCAGTAAATTTTGTCGAGGCTCATTGTTCTTAATGTTTTGGCGATTTAAGACTCAATTTGTTCTTAAATTGTTCTTATTTCTGTGAGCAGTTTTTATTGAAGAAAAAACAAAATAAAACAAGGTATTGGAAAATGAAATGCCTTGCGCCACACATGTATTGTACGACTCAGTGAATTTCGAGGCGAACTACCTTCATTGCTTGTTTCCGGCAGTCTCGGCAGTTAATCATTTGATGTTTTTTTTTAGGCTGTATGCTTTATAAGTCTTAGTCAATTTTCTACCACAAAAATTTTCCTAGTTATCAAGCCTCAACCTGAGCTTGTTCTTTAATTTTGGCAAATTTGAGCCTCGTTGTACTTATAAAGTTGTTCTTATAAAAAAGCGTGTATACCGTGGAAGTTGAAAACGCAGATTCTCCAACCTGCTTATAAAGAAAATATGGAGCTCAGCTGGGAGAATTTAAATTTTTCCTAGATCAACTGCACAAAACTTGTATAAAGCAGTTCTGTGCGAGCTGCATTCAGGTTCGATTTGATATCAGATTCAACTCTGACTGGAACGACAAAAACAGTACGGTCAACTTCATAGCAAGTTTGAAAAGTATCAACTCAATGACAAATGTTTCAGTTTCTTGTTAAACTAAGTGTAGTCAAGAAAATTTCAAATCATTACTTTATCATTGTTTCGGGGTAAGTCTGTTTAATATTCCGGCAGATTTAACTAACAGTGAAACAACAAGAGACTAAATTATTTGACTAAACTTGACAAAAAAGTCTTTAGTGTGCCAATGTTTTTTCCTGAACGCACAAAACATCTTATTTCTAAGATATAATTTGTTTTACTTTAAAATGTAAAAAAAAATATTCGTTCGGTAAATATTTTTTTTTTGAAAAAGGAACTGTCAGTACAAAATGACAGCCAGCGGTAAAGATAAGTTCTATAGTCATAACATTTCACAATCTATTTCACTGCCCTTCAGTATTTGCGCCACTGTATTGTCAGACCTCAAATATTGAATACCATCACACAAAGAGTTTCTCCTCTATTGTACCGGAAGTTCGCAGCAAATTATTAACGGATTCTCTTGTCGAACATTTTTGTGCTGTAGGTTACTAAACACTCGGGGAACGTGAAAAATTTATGATTTTCAAAACTCGCCCACATAAAAAAGAACTCTAGACCCAATGGATGCACATTTCAAAATATTCGGTCATTTTAATTGCTATTTTGGGATAAAACCCCTGATAGATATGTGGGTAAAATTTTCAATTTTCTTGCACAAACAACTCAAAAATCGGTCCTAAGAATGTATTGTGGGCGCTCCGCCTTAATATAGCACCGGCTGCTATACAAACTCCAAGCTGTTTTTGTTATAAAAACTAGTAAATTTTGACGAGACTTGTTGTTTTTAATATTTTGACAACTTTGGTCTCAATTTATCTTTAAATTGTTCTTTTTTTTGGTTTGAAATGCACATATACAAGCGATAACACTCTGAGAGTACAACTGCATGGGAACCGATGAACTTTTAGGAATATATAATTTGCGATATGATTTCATAATAATTGAAAGACACCATGCCTATGGCTTTTTGTATTTTCCAATGTATTACTAAGAATTTCTGTTAACATTATATTAGAAAAACTTTCTTAGTTATCATGTATTAGCCTGAGCTTATTTTAAAATTGTAAAATCTAGCCAACTGGAGCCTAGATTTTCATACAAAGTTTGAATTAAATTTTTCAATCATTTTCTCCTATTTGAGAAATTTCTATCTACTATGATAAGTACTGAGTAAAGAAATAATTTATTTCTTCTTGTAAATTAAATATAATTGCGCTAAAGGCTAGGCAAGAGACTTAAAAATCAATTTCTGAAGAAATGAACCGAATTCTGCAATGGTTGGACTGAAGGCAGTGCATGGGTTGAAAGATTTTATTTCTATACATGATTATGCAATACTGATGTAGCCCTTGTGTAGTTTGTATTTTAACACACTTTTTAAGACTTTTGAAGGAGCTCTTCTCATACGCAAAATACTCTGGATAGATTAAAATCTTATTAGCGCTTTCTTGTTGAATGTTATTCCAGCTGTTTAATGAATAAGCAGTGATAAAGATGGAAAAGCTGTTGCTAAACTGCGAAAGAATCGCTTCATTCCCAAGAGTTTTCGAAATGCGGACAAACGAACGCACATCTATCTAATGCCTTTTTTATTTCCGTGAATTAAACAAAATCTCATGATAGACATTAAATGTAGAATTTCGTTCCTTTTAGTTTCAGTATAAGAACTGGCATTATCAAGACTTTTTTTATTGCAGTTATATTTTCCTGACGAATTTGATTAGATTTCGGGTAATCAAACAAAACGGCTTGAAGACAAACATTTCACCATAAACGAAAAACCCGAAGCATTGAAACAAATCAAAAAACTGTAAACGTTAATGTCAAAATTTGTACTGACTTGAAAAAAGCAATTAGATAATTTTCGCTGCGTAAATTTGACAATCTGTACGAATCCATTTATTTTTTCTTGGATCGCAAACTCATCCCACTGCAATAACGTACATTTAATTAAACACGCTCTTGGAAAGCTCTTGTATTGTTAGCGTTTCTGGCAGTTTCCACAAAGGAGTGCTGTAAAAGACTTCTAATTAAAAAGTTAGAGTGGCTGGAAGGCATTTTTACAGCGAGTTGTTTTGGCAGAAAGCGCTTTGAACTTCCTGCCATTGCAACTGCGATAAGGTGATATTCTTCGTATTAAATTATATTATTTCTGAATTCTGGCGAACAAGAGTAGAGGTTCGAATGAGTTAAGTAAGCATAATAATATTAATAATGTTGGTGTGCCTTGAGATTAAAGCTAGAAAAGGCGAGAAATTTTTACAATGACTTCCGCTAAGAAATGAAAATATTTTTATTATTTAAATTTTAATGATAAGATTTTGGGAATTAGTCATTAGAATGCAGTTAGGGAGGTGTTTATTAATCTTTGACTGTTTAGAATAGGAAAAGTTCTTTGTGTTTTCTATTTGGTTGTCAGACACAGAGGAATACTTCGAAAACGAGAAAGACTTGCAACAAAGAGTGTAGTTCAGCTATACCAGCTGTATACACTTCAAGACAGACTCGTAAGCAAAGCGCCATTCATATTGTAAAGAACCTTTATTCTGATTGGAGAGTTAATATCTCAAAACAAATGACAAAAGATTTTTTTTATGACGAAACACGGTTGGTAAAATTATGTATGTCAGCAACGCCACTTTTGATGTGTTGTCCTATTCGCATTTCTCATCTGGTCAGTTGTCAAATCACACGCACTCTAAAAAGTATCAATGGATAATTTAAAATATATTCAGAGCTTCTAGCGAAGATAATCTTCTTGCTAAAAGCGACAATTTTCATCAATTTATGTTTCGAAAAATAATTCCTTTTATCACCTTCTTCCTGAGAAGTGATTACCTATCTTTATATTGATAAAAGGAGCTTTCTCGTCAGTTCTGTACGTAACATTTCATTCTAAGAGTTGAAAGTAATATATATTATTATTAAAACAATGTAGAAAGTGAAAACTGCTTTCATAGAATTTAGTAAAATGTCTTATAGTTATACATTTAATCACTGTGAAAAAGAAACACTTAAAATGATATTTAAAATGTTATATTTAAACCGAGCTAGTGTTCTCACAAACTCGAAAACGAACTAAAAAAATGTATATTCTTGAAGATTTAAAAATGATTTAGCTTCATAATATTCGACTTTACCATTGGCGATTCGCACATTTCACGGTATAATATCGATCCTAAAATGAAACTTGGTTTGAAAACTCACTTGACATTTTTCCTATGACTGAAAAACCAAGTTAGCAGTGTACTCTTAATATGTCATTTGGTAACAATTAAAAAAAACTTTTTAAATCAGTAAGTGGGAAATATTATTAGAATATATTACACAGCGAATATCGCTCAAATTATTCGGAAAACGTTTTGTGAAACCACAAATTTTTAATATCAAGTCTTACTGACTATTTGATAAAAGTTCGAGAAAAATGTTGTTTTAGATTATTCTAAGAGTTTCTACCTATAAATATTCGTCATTTCTATCAATGTTCAAGAACTGGCGGTTTTCCTTGCTTGTTCGCCGCGAAGTTTATTTCTATACCAGTTGCAATTCAAACACACGACATTAGGATAGTGCAGTATATCCTAAATTGTACATTTTTGGCGTCGAAACAGCTGCGTTTTGCCAAGGAGTCATTTGATTTTGGTGAGGGACGGCAAAGGGATAAACAGGAAAACTAAATTGTCCATTATATAACATTCCACTACCAGGGTCGTTCGCACTTTGCTTGTGCAGATGTGCTGTCGTTGGAGCCTCATAAAAATTGTACTCTCGATGAAAATTGTCTGAATATAGCGGGTTAATGGGTTGAAAGCTCGGCTGCCCATTTGTAGCAGTGAATTGCACAAGTTGCTCGCAAAAGTCGTCGATCGCGGTGCCGTGCTCGGATGCCGAGTCAGAAGTCGAGTGAGGCGATAGAGGATCTGCTGCCGAAGACGTTTCTGAATGTGCTCCCGCTTCACGGCCCGAGTCAGTCGATGCGCTTTCAGATTCGGACCACTGTTCAAGAAGATTATCCAATTCAGGACCCAGCCATTCCAAGAACTCTATGTCTTGTGTCTGAAGTTCGCTTGTAGAAGTGTGACTGTTCGTTGGACGCGTGATCTGAGCGGAGAAATTCTGTCCTTGATTATAACGTACCATTTTAACAGGCTCGTTCCAAAACGAATCTGGTAACTTTCTTTTCCGCAATGAAGGTGAACACATAGTTTCCTTTTGAGCATGACTCGGATTGAGCGGCGCTTGGAATTCTTTTGTGTGTTTAGTTTTAAGCCTTTCGAGATCAAAAAGAGCATTTAAGGACTCAGCAGCGCTTATTGTGCTGTCTTTGGACTTTTTCTCGGGTTGTTTTTGTGAGTTGCGTGTTTTAAGTTCGCCGGTCTGACTGGCAATGGTTTGCTCTTCAACTTCGCCTTCCGGTGTCTGATAACCTGACAACTCTCCTAGACTTATCCAAGTGTTTTCATAACACTGCTTTCCTTTCATCTGCCTTTGGAGAAACTTCCTATGGTTAACCTTTCTTTTTGGCTTAACCGGCCTGTCGAGAGCCATTTTGATGTTAGTAGTCGCCAAATTCACAAAATTGAGTAAGGAAGCCGTGGAGTGTTCATCGTGGTCCGCCATTTCGTATGTCGCAATTAACTTTCAGTGTTTAAATCCCAGCGAGAACCAGTTATAAAATCCAATGTTTTTTTTGTAAACCACTTTGCAAATGATTAAGAAATATCTTTGTAATAATAAACAACTAAAATAGAATTGTTCCTACCAAGAAAGCCAAATAAATGATGAATTTCGTATCAAGCGGCTGTTCTTGACAAATTATTCCAAAAATCTTGTAAATACAGTTCGGCTACCAGTTCTGTGTGTTTTCGTGCTTTTTAGAATCACTTGTTCATTTTTTAACCATTAAGTCGAGAACTTGTTAAGTTGACATCTACAGGATCAAATGATCAAGGCACAGCTGAACACGACTTAAAGCTGGTATAAATAAAGGCAGCCTATGTGTTAGTTGTGAGTTAGTGGGAGTGGTAAAACCTCTCATTACTTTTGAATTAAATCAATGAATGATACTATTCTAGTCGCTCTCTCATTGGTTCTTCCCACATCACTCGCAACTCTGCCATTTGACTTCAATGCACACACGTGCGGGGCGAATAAATCGAGAAATAAATTTTAAAGACTAACACAGACTGGGTCATTAGCAGAAATTAGCATTTTCAAATCAAAACATTTGTTTTGCCAAGGGCTCGCGCGATTTTAATCGTCGGATACTGTACCGAGAAAGGCTTGTTTTGTTTTATTATTTCTATTGTTTCCTTCTTTAGAAACAAAAGCGAAACAACTCGTCATATAACTTTAAAATATGTTTTGTTTTGATAATTGCACTTTTGTTATGGGAAGCTTTATAGCTGACAAAGAAAGCCCTATTCTGGAAGAAGGCTTTGATTTTCACAGCGTTGCTTGAAATAATCTTTTCTCCTTTGCTTCCTAATATCTCTTGATTTTCTATTATTTTTTGACCGTCGAAGTTTTTCTATTTTGTACTGTTAGATTCATTCTCAAACCTCCAAAATTACCGACAGAGAATTTTTTTCCGCTGTTTAAATTTTCAAATGTACAACGAAAATAATTTACACTAGAGTGAATAGCTTGTCATCCATTGGCCAATTCTTCGGCAGGCGAGCTCATTCAAATTCATTTCTTGAGCAAGGGCGCAAAAAAACAATTACACGGCGCCAAACGAGTAGAAATGCTAATGTTTTTCCCGCCACTCTTGACAGCTGGAGATGACAAATTGATTCATTTCGCATGTACTATTATAAAAGTGATCGCTGTTTGTGACAGTGTCATGAAGAAAAAACTATCGTATTCATAAGTTAAAAGGTGTTAAAAAAAGGAAAAGAATTCTATGTGATCTCAAAATAAAACCTGTTTAAATTATAGAAAACGTGGAAAACGGCACGCCACACGAGTTCGAACACATTCTTTCTTCAACCCTTGTAGTTTCCAAAGAAACGGACCACGATAGGGTATCGCAAATTTGAGAGTATGATAGTTGTTTGAACAAAGCATTGAGGTAAAAATTAAAGAACTGAATTATTGCTAAATAATATTACTTTTGATGTTAAAAGGGCATTTTACTTTGATCATCTAATAAAAAACTCCAGTTTGGATCTTATTTTTAAATATTTTAACCGAAAGCAAAATTTTGAACATTTTTACACGGACTTGGGGGTCAAAGCAAAGGTCAGAAAATATGAGTAGTAATCGTGGCTTTGATTAAATCTAGTTTATGAAATAGTTGACCATTAATTCCTGCCGAGCCGAGTTTGATTTGAAATTTTCACAATTTGCTTCCGCGATTAATTAAGCTAACAAAAAAGAAATGGGAAAAATACCGCGAATCAAAACTCTTTCATTCATAGACCAAGCATTCATCTTGTTCTGTAGGCGCAAGGCGAGTGGTAAAATCTCAGGTACAATGTCCCGGGTAGGCATCCCGGGTAGGCAAATCCCGGCTCAGTCGAGCGCTGAACATTTGTATGATCTTTCTTCTGCCATACATGTATTGTACTGCTGAATTTAGAAGCGAACTATACCTTCATTTTTTGTTGAGCAGTCTTTACAGTAAATCTTTTTATGTTTTATGCTGTATCGCTACGTTTTCAGTAGTCAATTTTATATTACAAAAACTTTGCTAGTTATCAAGTCTCAGCCTGAGCTTGTTCTTAAATTGTTCTTAAATTTTGGCAAATTTGAGCCTCGTTCTTATAGAAAAAAAACGTGTAGTCGTCCACCAGGGCGCA
>JAODFW020609377.1:0-11699 GCA_027575235.2 Palythoa mutuki | reverse complement strand
GCAGACACGTTTTTGTTCTTCATATATTGAAGAAGCTACTGCGAAAATTTTAGGGAAAACGAACAAATTCCCTGTGATTTGGAACTCTCGAAAGGCGATTTTGTCGCTTGTTTTTAGAGAACGTAAAAAAAAACTAAAGAGTAATTTTAATTCAAAATTTTCCGTATAGTTCGAAAGCCAGCTCTATAAGCTTTAATATGATATATAGGTTTAGGTATCTACTGTTTAAGACAGATGCACTATGTCGTTTTGACGCAAAACACCTCTGAAGGTATACGGTAACCTTAATAAAGCATCTTATTTCCCAAGACGACTGTATTGAGAAAACATTGAGGCAGTCCGACGAGGTCTACTGTGCCTTGTCTTGGAGTCTGTTACATTCGTAAGATCTCTGACTGCCAAGCGTGAGACCCCGGGTTCAATCCCCGGCCTTGTCGAGATTTGAACATTTGTGTGGCCTCCTTTTGGCAAACCGTCGGTGGACAAGGACGCGAAGCCGTTGGTCTAGTCTCCTAATCTCTCAACGTTCAATCGGGGGACTTCAAAGAACCCACACACTTGTTGAAAAGAGTAGGGTTATGGCCCAGTGTTGTGGTCTGTCCTTGGTCGCAGGGGGCATTTATCCTTAAAATAATATTGTAAACTGTATGATGCAGTCCTGTCCTAAAGTCCCCCAAAATTATTGTAAAACCCTAGTAATTTAGCTACTGGCTAAATTACTAGGGTTTTACTAGGGTTAAAGGTCGATCAACCGAAGTTTACGTTTACATTCTTTTAAAAGTGAGAATATACGGCCTATTATGAAACCATTGAATGAAACGATGCTACTTGTAAGTGATGAACCCTCTACACTAACCTAACTCCAGTCAGGTAATGATGAAGAAAATTAATGAAGTGTATGTCCATCTTTTCTTATTTCATTATATTTTATTGTTGGGTCCTATGGAAAAGCGCTTTGCGAGACAGGCTCTCTCATTAAAGATTATTATCATCATTATTATCATTATATCATTATTATCAATATTATCATTAATTATCATGATTTGTACCGCGGTTATATGCAATGACGTTATGATACGACCCTCACGTTATAAATGCAATTAAGTAACTGTGAAACCATTTTTCTGTGATACCGGTGCAGTGCCCAAACTAACTGAGTAATAGAGTTGCATCTGTTGGGAGCAGGTCAATTTTAGTTGGTCCATCGTACATCTAAAAACTAGCATAGATTAGGGTAAGAAAAGAAGGTAAAAAAGCGAAAAGATTAAAAAGGACACACCTGCAAAGCCCTGTAATTCATCTTCAGATTGTGTCTTTCGACCTCCATCTCTGGAAAATCAGTAATCCTGTAGCAGTTGAACTCAGATAGTAACTCCTGCAGAGACACGCAAAAGTTGTTATGATGACAGTAGCTTTGGTGTCATTATATTAAATTTCTGATAAACGTTCACTCTGGGAAATAAGATATACGTGTACCTATCATCATAAATAATATTTCATGCAAACTTATCATGGAGATAAGTTAGACGCAACTTCTCTTTTCACTCTTTCAAAAGCCACCGTTCTAAACTTACACCATGATCTGCCACTCTTGACAATGTTAAAGTAATTTGTACCGCATATCATTCATCATTACGCAGGAATCACGTCAACGCAGTGGTCTTACTACTGCACGAACCATGCCACAAAGGGCATCACTAGAGATTTCTACTGGGAATGTACTCTGATTTATTATATATGTAAGAAAAAATTTTATTATTAACATCATTAATCTAATATTATCATTATCATTGTCATTATTATATAGAATTTAACACAGGGATTTTCCCTGGGAAGAAATATCCAGTCAAGTCTCATCCCGAGACCTCAGACTTCCAGCACTTTTCTGAGGATATGTGCCGATCCGAGAAGTGCCAACTTTTGTATCGTTCTTGCTCGGTTCTTAATTCCTAGTTGCTTCAAGTGGCCCGCTAACTTCTTTGAAACTTAATCTAATGCACCTAAAACCACTGGCACCACTTTGGTCCTTGATTTCCAGATCTTTTTAATCTCTATTACCAGGTCTTGGTACTTTGCATTATTATTATCATTATTATCATTATTATTATTATTATTATCATCATTATTATCATTATCATCATCATCATCATTATTATTATTATTATTATTATTATTACTATTTCTGACAATGCAGTAATTGCTTGTTATTAAGAGAGTTCAATAACGTTTGAGTGAAATAAAGTGGAGGTACTTAGTGTCATTCATATAGCATGTATTTAGCAATCACTGTTACTACAGGGCTGGAAACAAACATTTTTAACTACTCGCCAGTTGGTCGAGCAGCATCAGGAAATCACGCAACCGACTGAGATTTTACTAGCACAAAATAAAAAGAAGCTAAAAGTAAGGCTGGGGATGATCGTCGTATCTTTTAGGAGTCAAAATCAGGGATATGGTATCTTTTAGGGTGTCTAACAGGTTTTTTACACCACCAAAGTCTAAGCTGATCTATTTTTAGGGTATCTTTTTAAAATAACACAATACATAATACACAATAACAACAGCAACAACAGCTTTTAAATTTGCTTTTATCGTCTAATTATCTCCAATTGTTAACATGAAACTCAATAAATAGCGCAGCGCACTAATTACGTCATAATTCGGACAAACAAACCAGCTAAATAAAATCAAATGGCGGCTGACGCAATATTTTCAACCGACCATATTACTTAAAGTTCAACAATAAATTCGCTCCTTATATAATTCTAAAATCGCTACTTTTTCTAAAGACTTTTTTGTCAAACATGTCTGTTTGTCCGAGTCACGTGGGGGTAAAATTTCTATTTTTAGTATTAGTGCGCTGCGCTATTGACGTTTCGGTCTGCAGTCCTTCATCGGAGTGGAGTGTGTTGGAGATAAGTAGAGAGTTGATTCTATAGTTATAGTAATGTAAAGAATGATTGCCCAATGACAGCAATGAGATAGTTAGGTAGAAAAACAAAAGGAAATAAAGGGATAGAAATGTGTGAGAATATAAGTAATAAAGTATAAAAAAAGACAAACGGACAAAAAGACAAAAAAACAAAAAAGACAAAAGGGCCAGCAATGACAAGAGGCTCAGTAATGACAGTATGACAATCATTGCACCGCCGTTGATGAGAGATAAACCAAATGCAACAAAATTAGAAATAGAGTAATGAGAAAAATTAAAATGGAAAGAGACCGGTTTCAAAAGATTGTTGTTGCGTATGTCATAGAAAAAAAGCTAAATCCTTTTACGAGTTTGGAGCCGTGCTCATCTCTGGTTTCGTATGTCGTAGACGGTGATACATAAATGTCTCCATTTTTTCTTCTATTAAAAAAACTCGATAAAAAAATGAAGGCTGAAATTACCTGAAAATTTAAGACAAAATGAGAACAAATTGAGGCTGAAAGGAGAGTTTCAAACTTGTAATGAGTTGTAAATCTTGTTTCAGATATCTAAAAAATCATGAGATACAAAATATATCTTCAGTTAGTGAATATTATGTGTCTAGTTAAATTCAATAACACTTATGCGCACAGCCAAAAAGCAAATATAAAGGAGTTTACACAATTTTAAAGCCTACGGAAAACACGATCAATATGAATAATTTGAGCCTGTAATTGCCAAAAAGATAAGAATATTGAGCTTTGCAAAATTTTACTCGTTTTTGATAAAAAAGAGTGTATACTGACAAATATTCTGGCCGCTAAAACATTACGATCCTAGTTTATCACGCCAATCTGACCTCCCACTTCAGACCATTAACTATGTTCAGACAATATAATTTTTAAGCAACATAACCTAACTTATTCATGCATAATTAAGTACATCCCGGTAGGGAAGTTTTAGTTTGTCGTAATAGTTCGAGAATAGAATGTAAAATACATAACCACACCAATAAAGCGATGACGATAGCTCTTCGGAATTCATAAATTCAGTTAAAAAAAACTACTTGTTTCAGAAATTAACTTAAACGTTTTATATTTGAATAAGTTGGCGATATGTTAAACAATGGCTTTTTTTTAAAAAAACAAAGAGTCCGTGACTCCGTGTCAGTTATTATAAGCAATTGTTTATTGAATGATATGCATTTTAAATAATTCAAGTCGCAACTATAGAAACACGCGTTCTTTCGCTTCAGTTGAAAGTTTATAACCGTATGGACGTTGGCCAAAGTTGTTGTGATTTGGTCTGAGCGCATTTGCTGTGGCGATGAAACCCGACAGAGAGAGACACTCTTTTTTCTGAAAGATGGTAATCATCGTGGTCTCTTGACGCTGCTAGACTGCATGATTTTGAATATTTGGCGTCAGTAAGGGAAACTTGGTTATCAGACCTTTACTCAGACAGATTTAACTGGTCAATCATTAAATGTCATGGGCAATTGCATTGCAAAGGTGAGCTTTTCAATATTTTTAGTTTCAATTTATCATTTCATTATTTTATATTATAAACACTTTCTTTATTCTTAGAGAACGTTTTTATTTTAGTACGTCGAGGTTTAAAAATGCTGCGAAATTAAGAATACCCTGAGGCCGAAGTTTTGAATGAGTTTTGCAGTTGCGGAATTGAATCTTAGATTTGCGTTTAATGAAACAGATTGGCGTCAGCGCTTCTGTTTGTATATGGCTTGCCGTTTTCATTTGGAAGACAAAATACGCCATCAGCTCAAGATCTTGGGTCATGTTGCGGTGGAAACTAAAGTATGACATCTGACATGAAGATATTTCAGAGTAAGCAAATCAGAACATGTAGATGCAATATATAATTCCGAGCCAGCCCGCAATACTGAACGGAAAATACTCGATTCCGCGACACATCGGGAAAAACGGCAAACTCGAAGAAACAATTTGCATTGCTAATACATCAAACCATCATTGAACAAACAAATGAAGTCTTTTTAACTGGGACATTTGCCAACTTATAATGTCAATTAGTAACCTTCGTTTTAGTATTGTCAAGATATTGTATCTATTTGGAACCACCTGTATTTTAAACCTGATGACCGAAAACGTTTGTTTTATAATGTTATTCTATTTATATCATATCATATTATATTATAATATATCATATCACATCACATCACATCACATCACATCATATCACATCATATCATATCACATCACATCACATCACATCACATCACATCATATCATATCATATACATGTTAGCCTCCTTATCTTTTATCAAATCACTTTATGGAGAAGTCCATTTTTGACCACTTCAACAAACCGCGACCTCGTTTTCATGTTGGAGACTCGGCGCCAAACTCGGTATGAAAACCGTTCTCGTGCAGTTCGCAAACAATCAGCAAATATCGACAAAAGAAGATGATACAATAGAAGTTTCAATTGAGAATTACATGAAACTTTTGCTTTCAACCTCGAGTTTGTTGTCCAGACGTCCCCAACATGGAACCAAGGCTGCTGTGTTGCTGTGTCGTATTCTCTTAATTGCCATGCGCCACCGAACAGCCCAGCCAAGAGGCGAGGTTGCGAGGCGGAGGTATAATAGAGCCGCACACGAGGCGTAACCATGCCTAAGGTAATATCCTATGATGTAGTCTTTAATCTTTAATCAAGTACTCCTAATTCAGTATGAAACTATTCTAGGAGGGCTAGAATTATTTATAAAATGATAATAGTACTATTAATAACCTATAAATACTATTTACATACTTGAAAAGATATAGGGGATAAATTAATGATAATGAGTAATATCAAGCTAGTACTATGCAAATGTTTAACAAATGTCCTAATATATATACTAATAAAAGAATTAATATAAAATGTTAAATGCAGTAAAAATACAGTGCTTAAAGCTAGTGACCAGTTGGTTGCATTTGCAGCTAGATTTTTACAGATTCACCTAAAAAGTTAAAAATTATTAATCACACAGTTTTACCTAGAAAGAAATAACATGTGACTTGAAATTACAAGCTTCCAGTCCTCTATCCTCGCAAGAGACAAATCACTGTCTGGCATTGTTACTCTTAATAAGTTAGTGAAGCACTAGCATCCATTCCAATATTGTAAATAATTTGTAAAATATTTTGCTCTTTCTCCCATTGTTTGTGTTGAACATTGTTCACCTGTAAAGCTGTGTGATCAATAATCTTGTTTTGTATATGCATGATTGTAAAGTTGTGTGCCTAAAATTTAGGTTAACCCTGAGTAATAAAGCAACTTTTCAAATATATATATAGTTGTATGTCAGTTAGAAAAAGCTTAAGTCAAGGATTTTTT
Organism: Palythoa mutuki; assembly: GCA_027575235.2. NCBI lineage: Eukaryota > Metazoa > Cnidaria > Anthozoa > Zoantharia > Sphenopidae > Palythoa > Palythoa mutuki. Next base: position 5,428 of record JAODFW020609377.1, on the reverse strand, counting down.
TTAAGTTAAGGAGTTAAAAAACAAGTTTTAAATCGACATGGTGGACTTGCTGGTGTTAATTATTGGGCTTTTCCCGGAAGGTCTGAAGATAATTTGTAATATTTAGTTTGAATCATATTTTAAAGTAATTATTTTCTTTGTACCAAGTTGTCAACATATTTTTCCAGCTAACGTTCTTAACTTGTTTAAGAAACTATCTGTTATCTGTGGCAGCATCTGGTGGTGTACTTGCACTTCTCTCCACAGGAACCACTCCCTCCACATAAGATGACTGCATCAAGCACATATTGCCTGTGAAATGCACATTTTTGACATTGCAGTTTCACATCTTCATTTTTAAATGTGTAAATTGAAAAATGTTGGTTTAATAAATGTCTTTAAAACATCAGCTGTTGTTGCCTTTCATTGTGTAAAAGATTATTTTTTCCCATTTTCAGTGACTTGAAAACTTTAAGAAATTTTCAGGGATTAAAATGTTTGTGAATATTAGAACCCCGCCAGTTTTTTTTACAAAGACCCCAAATCATGGCAATTTTAATGACAAAGCTCTTTATAAGAATAATCAAAATAATCATTAAAATGTATTTACCATATTTGCTTGTGTACAAGTTGAAGTTTTGAGACATTAAAATCGACCTAAAAACTAACTTTGACTTATACACAGGCTAGAAATAAAGTGACAAAGTTTTAAAAAATATCAATTTTTGCCCCAAAAATGGGACCTGACTTGTACATGGTAAAGACGTTTACACTTGTGAGCAATACAGTAAATGCATTTGAACAATACAAGTTTTGGTTGTAGTTACGAATGTTACATTTGTTTTGAGGTGACCATTTCCTTCTAAATCTTCAAATTATTTTTGTCATTTCTGTCTTCTAAGAAAAAGGGAATATTAAAAGGATTGCTGTTGTCAGTGTTGCATTGGTTCATTCATGGATAAGAAACAAAGCTAGTGTTTGTCAGCCAAATATGAGGCAAAAAAGGTCTACAATTGTGTTAAGGTTTGGCATGGATTTTTCATACTAGAGACATGATAGGTGTGGTATAATTGTCATGTTGGATCTTACCTCATTGGATCAATATAAAGTATTGTATTTGCTTTGAATATGATCAGAATTACTGTTGAATGAAGTACATCTGGAGAGTATATTTATAATTAACTTTTTCTCTGCTACATTGTTTAAAGTCAAAGTTGTTAAACATTGAAAAAACTCCAAAAGGGTTGTCTATTTTATGAATATGTCTGTCTAGACAAGCAAAATGAATGGTCACTTGATGGGGTTTTGACATTAATACTACCAGGGTGGTCTCGACCAAGCAGCCTGCCTCTTGATTTGTCATGCAAGCTTCATCATCATCATCATCAATCCAGTTTTGATCCGGTTTTATCCCCGTAAACGAGGGTGGCCGGATTTACCCCACTCTGCCAGCTTGGCAGTGTTAACTGCAAATGTTGTCGTGAAATTAATATATAGTACTGATTTTAAATAATACAATTAGAATGGTTTGAGCATTTGTTTGTAGAGCAAATTTAGATTATTTGACCCCATTGTGATAACTAAATTCCTCTAAGCAGAAATAATTTTGAGTATAAATGGAAGACATTTGTCAGTGGCTTATAGCTATAGGAATACACAACTAGCCATGCATCAGCTCGAAATGTAATGATGCAAGTGGGAGATGTGGTTTTTGTGCAGGTCCAAGAAAAATGGAGAGTCCTGGAATTTGTTTTTTGACCATATTTGCTCATATATAAGTTTAGGGTTTGAGATGTGAAAATTGGCCTAAAAACTGACCTCGACTTATACACAGGCAAAAATAAAATGACAAACTTTCAAAAAAATATCGATTTTGGACCCCAAAATGTGGCTCAACGTAAACACTGTATCAACGTACACATGAGTGAATTCAATATATAACATTAACATTTTTACAGGCAAGTGCTGAAAATAGGCTGCTTGTCCTTGAATGTCCAGGAAATTTGTCAAACTCAAACAAGAATTTTTTTTAACATGTTTGAAAAATTTGTATTGGAACAGGGTTGTGGTTTTGACTGCATGAATTTTTCTGTCTCAAGTACATGATGCAAAACTGATTTGAAGGAGGAAGTCCCTCTTTATTTTGCTACTTTCCAAAATAAAATGGTACATATATTATATAATATATGGTTTAAAGATTGATGTCTTGGAAAAGTCCCAGAAAATTGTTCCTAAAATTGGGAATGAACCCTTTTAGAGAAGAGGGGTAGTTTTACAATATATTTGGCAAATCACACATTGCTACTGACAAAGCGTGCTTTAAAAAACTGGTTTTGTCAGTAAATCTCTAGATTAATTGGTGATAATAAATTTGTGGCCCATCGCATCCCAGGAGTTATTTTTAAAAAGGTAACATTAAAAAGTATGCAATTTTTGCCAATGAACATATCATTGGCAAATTATAATCAAGTGCCCAGTATACCTGCCTTAAGATCATACAAAATGTAAGCTCGCTCTATTTTGCTTCTGATTGGCTGGTTAAGCTTGTCAGAGGAGAATTACTATTTTTATGGTGTCAATCAAAGTCATGTGACCTAGCCATCTTCTTAGGTAAGAGAAATTATGGTCTATTCGTCTGCAAAAAGGGCTTGGCTCTTTTGTTGAGTACATAAGTTTTAGGAGAATTGAGTACTTGATCACAAAATAATTTCTGATAGTTTTAATTTTCTGTGCTTCACATTGAGGTAATTAAGGCTTGTAATATCACTCACAAAGCAAGAAACCTTCAATCTTTTGTAGGTTGGTATAAAACCTAAAAGATTTGAAAATTTTGATAATAATTTTTAACGAAACGCTACGTATTTTTGCGCTGTCAACGGCAAGAATTCTCCGGAAGTAGGCTTACGAGTCCCACGTGAATGACAGTTGGGAGAATCTAGATGCACATAAGAAATTCTCTTTCCTTTGCTTCTGCTGTTTTACTTATATATATTTCCCAAAACTTTTTACAAATGGTCTTTTTCCGAAAATTTAGAAAATTTTAAATGAATTCGTAAAACGCAAAAAATGTATTCTTTATAAACAATGAAAGTTTGATGCCAACAGATGAGAAACCATTTTCTCCTTACCCTAGTCAACCTTCGGTAAATGTGCAAACTATACAGCGGCCATTTTCGATAAAAATTAAGACAAGGTTTTGTGTTGAGAACGCATGTTGGCTTGAATCTTTTACCTTGCATCTTAACATGCCTTCTGGTAGTAGCAAAAAAGATGGACAGCCTATTAATTCTGAAGCTGCAAGCGGTAAGCGTTTTTTGTGTGATTTTTCGTACCCATTCTTTGAGCGGTTGCATTGTACGATTATCGTTTCTTTGTTGCCACAGATCACACTTCATTTTATCGCAACGTCAAGCTCCACTATCGTTTTTTAATCCTAAACGATTTTTCTGCTGGAATCAAACTTAAATATTCTTAAAACGTGTTGTCAGAAAAATTACCTTATGAAATGCGGTTTGAAAACTCGGAACGTGCGATAGGTTTGGTTCATTGACTCACATGCACATCGCATTCGGCGCTTATTTTCTGTCTTTTACAAAAGACGACATTAAAGATTATAGAAACTTTCGTATCACTAATATTTGAAGAGAAACTACTAATCAGACTTTGACCATTAGTTTTTTAAAACTTTATATAAGATTTTAAGATAATTTTTAAAAATCCCGCTCGAGATGAGCTAGTATAAAGGTTTGGGTCCTAAGCGCAAAATCGCGAGGGGATTGGGGTATGAAAACAAGAACAAGAAACCGGTTTTACAATTTTATTAAAACAACTTGGTCTAACTTCTTTTTTTTATTCCAACATGTTTTCCTAAACAAAACCTTTGCATTGAACCAAAAAAACAGAAAAAAGCCTGGCCTTAAGCACAAATTTCAAGCGAAAAAGCCACGTAGTTTAATTAAAGACAGTGATTTTATGATTTCCGTTGTATCAGTCTGACAGGACGTTTTGCCATAATTCCTTTAACCTTTGTAGATGATGAAGCTTATGACTCACCTGCAAGCAAGAAAAGAAAAACAGAGAATAATGAAGAACTACAGTCCAGCAAAGCAGCAGCCAAAAATGGAAATACCCCCAAAAAGTCTTTGAACTTAAAAAAACGGAAACGGGATGAAGACAGAGAGGTATTTCGATTTTCTATGCGAGTAATGGCATTTTTATGTGAGATAGTTGTATGTAGATAAATAAGCGCAGTTTAAGGCATTAGGAAGTTTTTATGTAAGGTCATGATATTTGATTTGGTACTGGCTCTGCAAGTAATTCAGCAGGGACTAAAGATAACTTCTCGTTTTATAATAAACACAAGGATTTTTGAAGGTTGACCAAGAAATTTTGGAAAGATTTCAGTTGAAAAATGAACACTGACTGTTTTGCTATTTATTGTCAGCAGCATATATAGTTTGTCTGTTTGTCAATAGTTTATATTTTTTTGTCAATAAAAATCTTGAAATCCTGTTCAGATTTCAATTCAAAGACACAATAGTCTGGGAGCAAAATATATCTTTAGATAAAGTCCTGTGGGAATTTCAGGCTTAAGGGTAACACATTTACACACCCAGGATTTTTGCGCTCAGCCTGAAATTCCCACAAGATTACACATGCTCCCAGACTACAAGTTAGTAAGGTGTATGTCAGACCTACCAAGACACACGCCTTGAGCTTGTGACATACGCTCACACGCCTGATCATTTGATTCACATGCCTTGGACCTGCTTATTTGTCTAACTCGGCTGCGTCTTTTGTTTCCGGGTGCTTAATGAAATAAAATGTTTTAAAAACATGAATACTGCCTTTCATTCTAATTTCAACTCCCAATGTGGCTATATAAAGTAAGTGTGCCCCCAGTTTCCTTGCACAACTTGTGAAACTGGTTCTGTTTTGTCTTGGGCCTGACTAGGTTATGCTCAAATGGTCATCTAAATAATCTTAAATAAGGTCACAGCCTGGACAGCACATGCTCTCATTTGGCATCAAATTTGCTCACTGAGACACTGCCAATCCTGGCCTGCCTTCATGTCTGATACCGAGTTGACAGTGTCTCCAAAAAAACAAAAGTTATCTAGAAAATGTGACGGAGCCTCAAAATACAAATGTTTTTTCAGCTCCAGTTAGAATTGAATGCAGTAAAAGGGGACGTGCATAGTTTTCATTGCACTGTTTGCGAGCTCAATGTAATGTGCAACCAGGATGGATTTACTAATCTACCCGGTCATAAACAAACAATAAAATTTGTATTCAACTTTGACTATCTATTTTTACCTAAAAGCTGAAACAAGAAAAACATAGAAAAATTAACACTATATTCATAATTTGAAAGGACTAATGATTAATTAAAAAATGCAGGAAATTGCCCTTCTTGGGAGTTAAATTTTCAAAATTTCCCCCAGACCCC
>JAODFW020608348.1:0-11700 GCA_027575235.2 Palythoa mutuki | reverse complement strand
GGGTTAAGTTGGTGAAATATAGGAGTGGAGCACCTAAAAAGGTCCAGGGGGGTCGGGTCATAAGAATAAATTGAGAAATGAAGATGTCACTCAATAAAAATATGGTTTAAAGACAGGGGCGTCTTCCCCATGGTTTGAGAAGACATCTTAAATTCCATGAGTTCCCCCCGCCTTCCCCCTCTCCCTTTCCCATCCTTCCCCCAGCGGTCTCTTATATTCAGAATATTGATGATAACTTTTAAAACTTTTATGAAATTGGTCTTTTCCTGGTATTCAACGGGACTGCTCACTGTTTACAAGCGATCACGTCATAGATCAAGAAACCCCTAACCTTCTGACACGTACTTCTCAAATACATTCGGTGAAAGAGCGTTTGGGTAGCGGATCTAAAACTGTGAACTGAACACGCTGCCTGCCTTACGGTGAAGAAATTGATTCAATTCCACTGTAGTGGTTAAGAACTTACTTTTTATTAATTAAATTTATGTCAATAATTAATTTCTTGTCTAAATTTTTAATCCTAATTTTGTGTCTTTGTGCTTGTATACAATTACTGATTGTGTTTCGCAATCATTGTTATTTATTATAAATTATAATATTACCTGTAATTTTACTTTATATTTTATGGTTGTACGAGTGCTGGCACTAGTTGAAGCCCTATTAGAGCCTTTTTAACCTTAACATTTAATAAAACATTAACGTACTCTGATATTTTATACTAACAGCGAGAAAAAAAGACTTGCAGTCAATTACTTGGCAAACTCGTGAAACTGTAACATTTAGTCCTTAGGTTCTATTAAAACACAAAACACCGTATTGCGAGTTATACAACTTGACTTTAAGTGCTAATCTACTTCCGATTTCAGAGAAAAAGAACTGTGAAGTTTTTCCCTGCATTCGTCGCTAAATTCGATACAAGAGGCAGGTACAGAGTTTTAAGGTAAGCATTGTTAACTCCATATTTGAGTCATGTACGTGTGATGCACCGTTTTATATTCCAGTAGCCGTTTATACAGCTTAGCTAAAAAGAAAGGGCTCATTTTAAGGGAAACTAAAGCCCTGACGCCGTTTTTGAAAACTTTCGCCTTGCAAAATTACGTACAGCTGAAGATGTCCTTAAACGAGATCTAAAGGACTGCGATTTAGGGGTCTCCTGGGAAACAATCGCCGCTGATCGCGTCAAATGGCGCTCATCATTCAAAGGTGGAGTCAGGATAAGCGAATCAAAGAGAGAACTAATCTGGGAAGAAAAGCGAGCGAGAATACAACATCAGGCACAAACACCAGCCCCAGCAGGACACGACCGACATTGCCTTCAAGTGTCCGAACTGCAGCCGTGCGTGCAAGTCGAGGATAGCACTATTATGCCACACACGGCGCTGCAATCAAAATCTCCATCAAGACGATGCAGGGAGGCCAGTAGAAAAGAAGAAAAAGAAGACTACTTCAGTTAAGAGGCACTGCAATTATGTACGTATCCATCAGTTTTAACTTGGAAGTCAGGATTTATAAATTTTGGAAAACGAATAATGCAGTATTAGGGGGGCGACTTCATCTGCCTATTAGCTTCATGATCCAAAATGAGATAAATTGGATAGAGAACAGCGTTAGGGAGGACAACTTTACCTATTGTCTAAGTTTTCCTCAGAACAGCTCTAGGTGACAGAGTGGGACTCATTATGATCACATGATTGACTTGTCTTAGCTGAAAATAGTGGCCAGCTCGGATAGAGTTGAACAAATTGGCACTTGGTCAAATCATGTTTTGAACTTGTTTCTGAGAAAATTTTTACCAAAACCTTTTAATTATTTTTTTTCTGGAACAAAATAGCAGAGAGGCACATGAGTAACCGCAGAGCGGCGTTGCACCACTGTTCCACTCTGTGGGAAGACTTCCAGTAGCTTCATGTTCCTAAATGGAATAAATTGGATGGAGAACAGTGCTGGGGTTGGGAATTCTAAAAAACATTGTAAGCCAGTGCTTACCTGGCCTACAGGTAGCTACGCACCTCCTGACGTTTGAAACACTTAACCAGATGTTTGGAAAAGAACTGAATGAAATAAATGAAATACTTTCAGTACACTCGCAGATTCAGTATTTAAACAAGCCACTTATTTGTCCCTGCGTATTCTTTTACTGAAACTATTAAACGTTGAGGTGGCCACAATTTATATCATGATTGGTTTCTATTTCCTGCCGTGGTTTAAGTTAATAATGGCCACACAGTGTTTTTTGCTGTTTGTCTTTATTAATCCCGCATGAATTGCTTGTTGCTTCAAAGCTATTAAGTTGCAGGTTTTCGGACCTATGATTTCGGGAAACTCCTAAAGCCTTGCAAGTTGCTTCTTGTATTCCTTTGTTTCTGTAAAACCAAACGAGCGGATTAAATGTTGCGTTCATAAACAGAACAGTTGCGGCAACATTTTGAGCAATGCGCACAGGGTCAGTGTAACCTATGATCTCCATCACAACCAAGAGGCACAGCTGGGGTAGTGAGCAGAAAAGAACAGAGCCAATCAACCACGCAACGGTTTGGATCGAATGCTTGTAAACAGAAATTTTCTTGGCCTTGTCTGTCTTGATTTGTTTCAACAGGTTGTTCTTGTTTCGAACCTTCGATTGTTTTTTAAGCTTGCGGTAGACAATCGAATACGACGCCGTTGTTATAAGAACACAGCCGAACATTAGAGCGAAATGCAAAACATTGTTGGCTGTAATGTATTTCCATACTATAGTGGTCGCTGCAACAATGGCAGCTGCAACGACAGCAACAACCAGAGCTATGGCCACTCGCTTGCTCGATACGACGATGCGGTAAACCTGAAGCAGATGGACCCCCAAGAATCGTTCCACACTGATCTCTGCTAGGATGAAGAGTAACAGTTTTGAGAAAAAATGGGTACAAAAGTGGTGGAACTTTCGAATCGAGCAGATTGTTGTGAAATCTCCATTAAGTTCGGCGACTTTATAAACGACGTAGGTGGGCTGTGTTAGAAGGCCTATCCCCAACCCAGATACAGCAAGACCACAGAATAGAAGATTGGATGGGGTATGCAGGGATGGCGTTCGCATGATGCCGATGATGATAGCTCCATTGAAAATGGTTGCACCAACTGCAAAGATCGCGTTCAGCACACAGCAAGCTAAGAACGTGACGCGAAAGTAATCAACTTTGTTTTCATCATCTTGTACATGGAAACACCAACTAGCGTTTTGCTGGGACATTTCGGCCGTTGCTATCGAACCGTTAATAATCTCTTTCTACTTCGGATGTGCTCTGACACCTAAATAAATTCAGAAAGGTATTAAATGGGGTCATTTGGGGATTTTTCTAAAGACTATGTTTTGAGTATAACATTAAATGGTTAGAAAGAGAGAAAGAAAACGATAAAAACACTGTGAAAGAATGGCTGAGGTCCCACTTGTTCAAAATTATCACTAACCCAGGGTTAAATGTTTAACCCTTCTGTTTCCATCCCTGTAGAGACTGTTAGGGGCTACAATTCCAGGGCTGACACTTTGACTATTTAGAAAATTCGATCTATACTTTACAATAAGGAAAACAAATTTCCAAGGCAAGGAAATTGTTTATCGAGTTTCGTCTTAATCGAGTGTTAAAATCAATCCACTTTGAAGAACCCAGTTCTGATGGCTGACATCGGTATCGTATAATTACGTTATTGCGCATGATGTTTAAATAGCACGTGATGACCCAATAGACCAATTGCTTGATTTTACACACTCCCTAAAGACGCCAAAGACAAAAGTCGGAGCGGCCATTTTGGTGGCCCAAACAAAAGAAATCATCAAAATTCTTTTGTTCAAGGGTACCATGCAACATGGCCGCTATGATGTCAGGTGAAAACCACCTATTTCGATAAAGTTATAATTCTAAAATGGATCCGAGGCTTAGCGGAATAAAACAAGAGAAATAAATTATTTCTTTCTCAATGCATTGGGACTTCTTTTGTTTTAATCCTCTAAGCCTCAGACCCAAGTTGAATGTCAATATATCAATATTTGTCTATTTTTGGTCCATTTGCTGCTATAAACGAAATTTGCCAGATTAGCGGCGTTCTAAAGGAAGTTATTGAAATTAGAGGGATTCTTTTTTGTCGTTTAGCTAACAGCAACAAGATATTTGATAATTTCCACAAAACAGGAAATTTGATTTGTCTTCCACTTACTGACATGATACTAGTTTTTTTCCGGAACGAAACCAACTTGACTTTGTAATAATTATTGTGACGCGATTAAAAGCATTGACTTTCGAAGATTGCATCAAACGTCGTTGCTTATAAACGCAGTACAGAATCCGTCACAATAATTGTCTTACAACAAGTTGGATCCACTAGAATTGACGACCCCATCGGATGTGGTTTTATTGCTCAGTTGATTGAAGCATTGCACTGTTGTCGCAGAGGTCACGGGTTAGAATCCCGCTGAAACCTGGAAAATTTTTCAATGCTTTTCTTTTGAAATTACTTAACATCATCAACAACAATATTGATTTCAGTACAATTTCCATATATAAACATAAAATTAAAAGATAAAAAAATCAGAAATTGTTGATACAAAGCTTACTGTAATAGCCAGAGGCTAACGTAGCCAGTCATCATTTTGGCGTTTGTAAAGTCAGAGAAGTAAAGACAGAAAGAAAATTGCAATTTACAAATAAATAATTTGATAACAAATACGTACCGAGGGTAATGATTAAGCTTAACGCACTAAGGCTCAGCGAGTTGACTAATAATGAACGAGAATTTTCATTACCTTACAAGGTAATCATACTTCAATTGCGTTATTATCGAATAAAGATTTTGAAGCTAGTTTAGTGTTATAGTTTTGGTCAACTTTTTCAAAATATGAATCGAAAATGCTTGACAGATTGCCAAAATAGTAATTTTATGCTTCATGCGATTGCGTTACTACCGCAAAAATCGTATCAAACGTCATAGCGGACTTTATAAGTTTGTGGAATGACATCTATTTTTTTAATGAATTTTATTGGCCAAAACTACTGTTTGTAATTAATTAGTATACTTAATCTCGTATCTATAAAAAACACGCATAACTAGATTTAATTTTAACTGAGACAGGTGAAATTTATCATTATTATTTATCAAAGAAAATGAAAAAGTGAAAGCAATTAGTGTTGCAGTTTTAAAGTTAGATTTGCACGTAAAACGATGTAAAACAGATGATAACGCTGCTTCTGTGTCCCGTTAGATAATTTGTCATTCCATCAGTTTTATGAAATAGTAATTTTTGATTTTAGATTACTTTAATTTTAGCAACCATATTAAATGTGTCTTAAACATACTGTCGGGCTAAATGTACTGTTATACAAAATAAGAATATTCTATTTGCAAGCAAATTTCGGAAGTAGGTCATGGGGACACACACAGCGATTTTTTCTTGTAGTTACCGCGCTTCTCCGCTATCGGTTGATTAACAGCGACGAGTGTATGGGATCAAGCGTCCAGATACAAGTAATATTTACGACAGACGCTGCGATCACCGAAATTTTCTATCGCAATAGTTGACACCCTAGGAGAACTTCTCGAATCGCTGCGGTCAGCATATAAATTGGCAAAGTGTGTCTCTAGATTCAACAAAATAATAGCGGGACAGAGTGGTATTCGCTGTGTGTATTCTCATATACTACTGGGGAATTCGCATGCAAATTTCGGAAGCAATCAGCTTTTTTGCTACCCTATCGGCGAGTAAAACCGCTTGGTGTTTCCCGGCTTAAGAAGCAATGTTGCCTCAGCTAGCATATGGAGTAATATTGACTAATCTATTTAGTTTTAACCACGTTTTAACTGTAACTTGAGAGCATTGCTTGCGCAGCCCAGGCGATTTAAAGGCGATGCCGTTCCGTGTATTTCATCTCAGCTGAACTAATTATAATCTAACATTTAATATTATTTGAATGAATGGAAAACAATATTTTTTAACTAACTGCAATAAACTATTTATCTTGTCCAAGGTGATCTGTTGAGATATTTATTCCCTCAACAATGTATAAACAGGCTAATTCTTATTGCAGGGATGGTAAAATGTTTTGGGGGCAATAAATTTTGTCGTTGTAGCTTCCCATAAAACCACCGGTTCGCTGACGGGTTTTCGTTTCTAATTCTATCTCAACTGGTAAGTTCATATTGGCAGGGGCCCTTAGTGAGAAACCTTTTAGACAAGTTTTAAAGAACAAACGGATATAACCGTGTAAGTGTATTACGCTTACATTAATTCAGTAGGTGAAAATTTAATAAAAACAGAAATTTAAATTTTTCAGTTGCACCTGCCCGAATAATGCACTTTTAGAAAGGTGTTTTTTAAAATTATCTATATTTTTCTGTTAACTTCAACTTGCATTGATATAGGTTTTGTGAGAAATTATTTGATTTTGTTTGTTAGAGTTGCTGTTAAACATTTTTCACGTTTTTTGCCCGTATACACGGAGACTTACAAGCTTTGCTTTTGTAATAATTTAAAATTGTTATTTGAAGGATGCTAAACAGAGTTTTTGAACTAAGGTTTGAAGAAGGAATCGATTTCATTTTTCGAGCTCGACTTCGTGTTAATTCTTCTGTTAGTGCTAAGAATTTGTGCTGCTAGCGTTAAAAATCTAGTACAGAGACAAGGAAATTAATTTCGACAATGATACAAAAGTATACCCGTTAAACAGTATATTGAAACTTACCGATTCGTGAAAAGTTAAACTGAGGTTTCGATATGGAACGAAATAAAGTTGGGATTAACTTCCGTTATAGAGGCAGACTGGAATCGTACGTGTTCATTCGCCACAATTTTATCGTTTATGATCACCGATGGTTATAATTTTAAACACTGTATGAGATGAAATGAATATTTTTAAATAAATTAAGAAAACGACAGATCGTCCGTAGAAAAGACAAAAATATTGAAATCAAACAGGGTAAAACAGCTGCAGATAACTCGAAAAGCGTTTTTTTCTCACCATTCAAAAAAGTTTTTTAGCATATCGTGTCCGTCCTTGACAGCGTGTTTTAGGGCCATCGTTCAGTAAAGCTTTTTGTTTATCAATTGCGTGCTCTATTTCTATGTAAATGCTCTTATCATCTGTTCAAAAATTGTAATTATTGGGAAATTCCCATTAAAAACTCTTTATTCGTACTGAAATTTTTGCTTTCAAAAATAATGAGGCTCAAGGCGCTATTCTCATGTGTATTTAATGGTCTGATAAATAATTAAGCAAACAGTCAGTTGTGGAACAAAAACGACAGACGAACTACAATTTAGGAACAGTTGGAGCTAATTTTATTTTATCATTAATGCTTGCAAGTTCGTCCTGGTGGAACAGGTAACAGTGCTTGCGTATACTATCGGTCTGCAACAAGATCGGATGCGACAGTGGAAACGAATATACTTCAGCGTCTCATGTCCGACCTTGAAGTGAATCGGTTTGTTTGAAAGAAATAGTTTTCTTGTTTTAAACACGAAAAAGCGCTAAAAAAGGAAATCTTCACTTTCAGTTTTTGCTCATCCTCCCAAAGCTAATGGGCAATGATATCACGTTCGTCTCACTTCACATCTACTCTAATCATTTAAGGCCCTGTCCACACGTATCCGGATATTTTTAAAAACGGAGCTTTTTTTCTTCCTTTTCAAAAAAATACGCGTCCACACGTAGTGTTTTCAAATCGTATTCGCCCGTCCACACGAATACGCTAAAGCCAGGTAAATACGCTAGCTATCTCCATAGAGCATGCGCGGGAAGGACTGGATCTTAAGTATGACGTCATCGTATTCGAAAATCTCCATTTCTCCCGTCTGCACGAATACGATAAATGTCCGTTTTCAAAAATCTCTACTCTAGAGGGCGTTTTCGAAAACTTCCGTTTTCAGTGATCGAAAACGCCGTATACGTGTGGACGGAAGGCTAAAACGGAGAAAAAATCCGTCCATTTTTGAAAATATCCGGATACGTTTGGACGGGGCCTAAATAACAAAATTTTTATTCCTTCGTGAGGCTGTTAATCTACGCAAAATCGTGGTAATTGTTTGTACTCTGAGGAGGACGAGATTGTAAGGCTTGAGGCGCGGATCTGCCAAGTCTAGCAACTTTCTAAGACTGCTGTATTGGTATCTATTTACACTGTATGACTAAACTGTTTTAAATGCCATTTTACGTCTTATAAAATTATGGGCGCATGATTCAGCAGACGAGACAACAACCGACAACGATACAAAATATAGTTCATGACAACGGCGCAAAATTTCAAATAGGTTTACATAAGTTTTGTTTGCAGTCAAATTTAAAAGATTACAAAATCAGTAATACTAAAAAGTAATTCGTGAACTTCTAGGTTTTTATTTATATTAGTAGTTTGTAGTATAAAATGCGTATATTTTTTAGCGCTAAGAATACAGTTAAACTGTTGAATGATTTTGAAAGGTGTCAATTGAAGGCGGACCTAACCTTTTACAGGACGGTTTCGTGTTTTTAGGTTATCAACTTGACTTGAATATCCCTTTCTCCATTTTTACAATATTTTTATGACGGGCATTCAAATTACTCTGTTCAATCTATTGTTTTGTCAAAGCTACCTTAAAGGAAAACTGAACACTAAATTGACTTTTTATCGTTTGAATACTTAGGCATAGTGGCATAACTATATATGAAGATTTTTTGAAGTGTTAGCCGAGCAGTTAAAAAAATTAAGGTCTTGTAACAAGTCAATAATATTTGAAAGGCGGCTCAATGTTTGATTTCAGCGGTTGTATGTGACGTAGGTTACGATATTCAGAGCTTTTAAAATGTTGTTGCGAGACAATAAAAAAACGGAGAGGTTTAACCATACCAGTACGAACCAACACATGCGTAGGGGAACATCCCGACTTTAAGCCATGATTGTCGTGCAGCAACATTTTAAAAGCTCTGAATATCGTAATATCGTAATATCTGAATATCGTAATATCTGAATAAGTGTAAGAGCTCATTTTCCTTTTTTTAGACTGAATCAAAGAGGAATACTTTTTTGGGCCACCCGGTATAAGTATATCAAGTCAGTAAATGAACTGAAATAATCAACGCTTTGAATTAAAACGTAAACGTCGGTTGGTCGATTTCCAACCCATATCAAAGACAACTGAATTACTAGGGTTTTACAATAATGTTGGGGGACTTTATGACAGGACTGGGACATATAGTTTAAAATATTACTTAAGGATAAATGCCCCCCTATGCGATCAAGGACAGACCACAACACCGGGCCATGACCCTACTCTTCTCGACAAGTGTGTGGGTTCTTTTAAGTCCCTCGATTTAACATAAATTGAAATAAGAGAATAAATACGTAAATTAAGTAAATTAGAAGAAAAGAACTACAGAATGTGAAGACAAGACCTTGAACACACACAATAAAAGAAGCAGGGGTGATGGCAGGATTATTAAACAAGTGGAACACTCAGGTTTTGATAAGCAACCCACGGCGGCCGATACAAGCAGTTAGAGAACCCTCAGTTAACGAATCTTTAAAAAAATTGACCTTATGAATTAACCTTGTTCAACTGATTAAAAAAAGAAAGCAAAGAAAAGGAAAACACGGAATTTAAATAATTGTGAAATTGAGTAGACGTTGTATAATTCATATAGTTTGCACAACCGGCCGAACACCATTTTTGTTATGTTTTTGGAATCGGTCTCAATCAATAATCCTTATTTTTACGACAATTGTTCAGTTTAATCTTTTATCAAGAAGTAATGCTGAAATATTCGTGTAATCATTAATTCCTATCAAAAAATTAATGTCAAAATAACGATATTCTGAGGTATTCAACATGCTGTATAGACCCTATCGAAAAATGGGGGCGATTTTAATATTCTTTTGTCTACATTCAAATTAGCCCTACTAGCGTCATCCTTGTGTTAAACTTTCAAAAGAATATGTTACTCAGAATGAGGCTGGTAAGGCTAATTTGAAGATAGACAAAAGAATATTAAAATTGCCGCCATTTTTCGATAGGGTCTATAATATCTGTTTGTTTTAACGCATATTTCTAAGGTATATAACACTGAATGGTAAATATAGATAGATTTGTGATTTGCCAAAATATAGCATAAGTTGCTGTTTGCTTAATATTGAGTTCAGTGTCCATGTTTATTCCTAACTCGGAAACAGAGGTCTTTAATAAGTGGCAAGATAAATGTCTGGTACGGCAGTCAAAATTTTACGAAAGTACTTTGAATTGAAAATCGGACTTTATCTTTGCCATTTGTTCGTTATCTTTGTTGATCATTATGCTTGTTATCTGTTGCTCTGACATTCCTCCCTGTCTCTGTTCCTCTATGTCTCTGTGTCTCTGTTTCTTTCCGTCTCTTTTAAGTTAACCACATGGGGTTAACGACTATGTTATAACATAATTTCGATATTCAACATACTATATAGTTCTTTATTATATTGAACATTAATATAGTATCACAGAAAGAGTGGTTAATGTTCAACAAATTCGTGCTCCGGTGTACGAAACACAAGCCAGATGTTCTCATATGCCAACCAGTTATTTATCTTGATGTTGATACATGTAGTCCTTTGAGATCCGGGGCTTTTAAAAAACATACCGTGTTCTGAAGAAAAAGATTTTGTAAAATTCGATTTTTGTGATTGGATAAATTTTTGATTTGCGGAAAAAAATTGCTAATAGCGATAACTCTGAGTTTTGCGCTTTCATTTGGTTGTGTTGTTTTTCCAGTTTTCTTCGTCGTTTGCCTGTTACAAATAATTGTTATTACTTAGAGCGGCGTTTTTGACTTTTCTTATTTGCTGTTTGTCTTTTTCCAGCCGCTCTTAAATATATTTTTAATATTTCTTAAATTGCATTAATCCCTCCATTCAACCCAGGCATTCGACTTACCGTTGTTAAAACTGTTTTCTCTACTGTGTTTGTATCAAAGTTACCTTCCTTTGCCGTGAAGATCCTCATTGGCGTCTTTCACGACGTAACAATAACGAGCAGTACAGTAGTGGCATCAAACAGCCGCCAAGTTTTACTTTCCAGTTAATTGTTCGAATCGACTGTCACATGTTGTGCGGCTGAAAATTGCATTATGTTGCAAAGGCTTTTAGCGAAAACAAACCTCCGTTGGCTAATGGTATTATGCCGTATTAAAGGTGCTTAATTACCGGATATACCTTGAATAAACTAAGAGCTGTAACGTTGAGTTTCCTGGTGTAAACATTCAATGTTATAGGCTCACGAACGGTTAGCGAGTATTTTTTTGTCATAAAAGGTGAAAGGACTTGGTAGCTAATAGCTTTTTATGGAATTCTTGATATAATGTATCTTTCTTTATTTAAAATAAAGATTACCCCGACTTAAGTTTAAGAACTGAATTTTTCACCTAAGTAATTTCGTAACTCCTTGAAAATGGAACCGTGGTGGTTCCGAAACGTCGGTTATTAAGCGTAATTTTTATTTTAAATTCATTATCCAAGTTCCTTTTGATAAGAATATATCTTTCAAAATCAATTTATTATTCATGTTAGTTTGTTATTCCTCGCGGTTCCGTAGGAACGCGAGGTTAGGTTTCGCCTTCGTTATTTTTATTTTTATTTTTATTCTTCGTCTACCACAAAACGCAGTCACGTGGTCAATCGAACTAACGAATTGGGTGATCGTCAGTAGTCACGTGACATGGACATGTGCGTTAGTCG
>JAODFW020607336.1:0-11701 GCA_027575235.2 Palythoa mutuki | reverse complement strand
GTTGACATATGTCAATCGAGTAGCTAAATATATCCTTCGCGCAAATGTAAAATAAAAAGATACTATCTAAACACAGCATGAGGTCTCGCTTAAGCAAACTAAAGCGATGCAGGATCGCTTTATCGCGTACCCCTACGCGTTAAACTAATGCGATCCAAATGATGGTCTCGCTTAACCCTACAGAGGTTACGCGTATGTTCCAAATAATGACGGCCTTTTTTTTGAGGTCCGGAATCCATCAAATCGCGTGCTCTGATTGGCTGGCCAGATGTACGGAATCCTACGATACGGACCCCGATTCGTTCCGGACCCCTAACGGCTTATCGTTTCCAAACACTTCCGAAGACATTCCAAAAATTTTCGAAAATCGCTAAAATGCGTTAAAACGGTTTAAAACTATTTCCGAGGTTTTTGGAAGATTTCCGAACACTTCCGGAAATTTTCTGAAAATATTGAAAAGTCTTAAAAATGCCTTAAAAACATTTTCTAACCAAAATTTCCGAAGATTTCCTAACACTTCCGAGGTTTTCCGAAAATTATCAAAGAGAGGAAATTAATAAATAAGTTATTTACTGGCTTAGGGTCGGTCCGTATAGTGAAAAACATTGACCTCGGTCTTGAAAATGCTTCCCTCAGCCTTCGGCAGCATTTTCAAGACTTCACATTGTGTAAAATTTTTTATAACATTTTAAACTTAGATATTTTGTAAATATAAAATGAAATAAACATGCAAAGAATTGAACTTTAAGGATTTACGCAGAATGAAATGAAAAATATAATCAAAAAAACTTGGAAATACCAAAAAATCTGATTTTCAAAAACATTGAATATAATGGTTGATTGAGAAAATGGCACCTTGCTATTACTTATCCCATATCATCAGCAAACGACAGCTAAAGGCATAACTTCCTGACTTAATTTGTATTTAATGGACGTGACTGAATATAAATATCATTAAAAAACCTGTCCCATTGCTTCTTAAAATGTCAGTTTTGTTGAGCTCCACGTGTTTCTATGACCTTGTTCTTCCTCTTGCTAAGAACAAAGGGTGCTTGACAATCAACAAATTTGGACAAACTAGAAATAGAAATAAATTTGGCCAGGTGTCGCTAGCACAATTGTTTGCCATCACAGCTTCCCAAACTGCAAAGAACGAAATCCGTTCTGTTTTCCTTCATAGTGAAAAAAGAGAAAAACAAACAGAAAAAATTACGAAGACAACACTGTGTTGATCCAGTGGATTATAACGGTAAGTAAGCAGCGTTTTCAAATGCAAGTTTGATATTGAGATATCTTTAACCCCAATACTACATTACCTCAAGCTGTTCGGTTGATAACAGACGGTCGTTTTGACAATAAAATATCAAATCCACGATAGTGACTAAAAAAACTTCAAGGAAACTGAATTCTTTTATCTTAGAGACTGAATAATGTCTTGACCAATTTATAGCATTTAATCTTTCATAAATCCTAAATTAAAATTTTTCAAGTTTAAAACAACTAAAACTAAAACACGAGTCTTATTGAACAAAATAGAAACTTAGGGGTATTTTCTCTTTGTCTCTTATCAAGATCTGATACATATGAAAAGTCAAAGAGTAAATTATGCCGATGGCTTTTGCCTTTGTCCCAGTATATTCTGAAAAATAAGAAATAGCTGGAAAGATTTACCTTAGTGTGGTTGCCTTAAAAAGTCAGCGGAAATGTTCAAAGGCCCGCCGAAAATCGATTTATCCAAACATTGACTAAATTTAAACCATTATCTGTTTTTCTTGTGAAAAGTATTAGCGACTTAAAGCAACAACTCAAAAAAAAAGGTAACAGTTTGGTTAGGTCATAACATCTACATATCGTCTTCAAAAAAATGAACGAAAATTACCGACAACATAATAGAATGTATAACTTTACATAAATTAGCATTTTATAGCTTAGAGTTATAGTTTGGGATAAACACTTGGAGCAACATCTGTTAAAGTTGAGTTTTCTTTGACTTTTTTTCTCGCCATTGTAAAGTTTGCAACATTTCTTTATAAAAGCATATTCATTTGAGAACTTTTACAATCTCGCGGCAGTTCTTTGCAGTGACAGCGTTTGAAGAATTGCCACTCAACATCCATCTGTATCTACCAAATGGAAGGCGGCCACCTTAATTGAACTGATGCTTTGAAATGACTCTTTCGAATAATCTTGCTCAGCGATATTAGTCGACGAAATCGATTTGGTTTTTGCTGCTTCTAGAATAATATTTTGCTGGAAAACAAAACGAAAGTGTTAACTTTTCATCAAACTGGCAAACAAATTTCCATATTCTCCACACATTATCCCTTTTAATTAACAAAAAAAACTTGCATGTTTGAACAAGGTTTTGCTATATATTTGCCAACGGAAACTCAGCTTTATTTCGATGTTGGAAACAAATTAATTGCCAAAGAAATTAAGCAGAGAAGTATGATAAGTGAACAGCCAAAACTGCTTCAAATTTAATTGTTAATTTTACTTTTCAAAATATAACTTATCTGAAGAACATAGATTATCATAATTACTTGGCATTGTGTTATAATAGTAAAATATGTTTATATTTTTATATTCTAGACCATCTTGGCAAGCTAACTTAAATATTTTTGTGACACTCTCGTAGTTTGACGCGTCAAGAAACTTAACATCCAAGGTGACCATACTACACACCGACGGTTACATAGCAACACCATCATGGCCATAAATGATTTAAAAGGACAACTGACACAAACTTAAAATAGTCATCTTTTGCGGGTAATTATCTTGAATTTTAGAACTGACAATGGGTATACTTCTTGGTCTTAGGATCCAATAACGGGCAAGGAGAAATGAAGTGCAAACTACAGGACATTTTTGGTTGAAAGTGGTCAATTATTGGTGTTAATATACCATTCCCACGAAGATAAATTGCGAATTCCCGTTTCGAAATAAATAGCTATTATAATTTGCAAATTGTTTATGGATCGGACCCTTAAAAAGACTTAAATATATAACATTCGGCAGGCTCTTGAAGTATGCTAAACAATATGTCTTACGAGACTGCAGAAAACATTTCTCCACTTGCTTCTCGAAGCACGGGCGCGAAAGGAGTGGAATTCGCAACTGCTTTACTCATAAACGTTGTTGCCTTCTTCGGAAATATGTTGGTGTGCATCGCAATATGGAGAAACAGTCGTTTACGCTCCGTTACTGGCTTTTTTATACTCTCGCTGGCTCTCTCCGATGTGCTGATGGCGACGTTGTGTATGCCTCTATCAGTTGCCGCCAGCCTCGAAGGAAAATGGATTTTTGGACTTCGAGCTTGCCAAATGCAAGGATACTTGATCAATATATTGGCTGCTATTTCATTGCATACAATGGCTCTAACAGCTATCCACCGCTACTTTTGCGTTGTAAGGCCCAATAAATGCCGAAAACTCTTCACAAAGAAAAGAACAATTTTGATGATTTCTTGTTTGTGGGTAGTAGTATTAATCGTACCAACTGTCGAGATAGCAAGTGGCGTACTTTATTTCGTCTTTCATGAAGGAATGGTTATGTGCATCATCGAGAAGAGCGTAAGAACCGAATGGCTGGCAAATTTAAGCGCTTTCATCATTGTAA
Organism: Palythoa mutuki; assembly: GCA_027575235.2. NCBI lineage: Eukaryota > Metazoa > Cnidaria > Anthozoa > Zoantharia > Sphenopidae > Palythoa > Palythoa mutuki. The sequence goes on along the minus strand of JAODFW020607336.1, from coordinate 8,083 downwards.
ACATTATATTACCCATGGTGGTAATGTTCATTTGTTATTTCAAAGTTTTCAAGCGAGTACGCCAACACAAAGTGGACATTGCTTCATCTCTTCACACAAGGTGTAATACAAATACATTTAACAAAGGAAGGCTTAGTGTGACAACAACTTTAAGTCAACAAGGAAAATCCTTATCGCAGAATCAGCAACGCAAAAAATTGAGCACTGCTTCCAGTACGTGGACAAATCATAATAATGGAAAACAGATAATCGTTCAAGAAATAGCAACTAAATCGGAAAATTCTCCTGAGAAACAGGAAGAACTACCAGCGCTGGAAATCAAAACATTAGAGATAAACTACGAACAGCAACGGAGTATCAAAAGTGCTAAATACGAAGCGGAGTGTGATAAAAATTCTACAAGAAGCAGTATTTCCGACTGGCTACCTTCTCCTCTTCCACTGGATCATGCTGAAATGTTCGCACAACTGAGTGAACATCGGTGCAGTATTGTATCTCACAGAAGCCAAAGCCTCTGCACATCAATGCCTTCTCGCCCAGCCGCATACACCAGTGGAATGAGTTCAAGGTTGATACAACAAAGGAACAGCATTGCTGTTGTGACACAGCGTAGGGCCAGTCTTGTTCTCTGGTTGAACCAACAACGGGATCTTCTTTCAAACACCCTCAACAAAAATCGAGTCGAAGAGGCAGCGGGTAAACTTCAGCTGAAAGCTAAAGTCGAAGATATCAAAATCACATCGGTGTTGTTTGTGGTAGTGCTTGGGTTTATGTTATGTTGGTTTCCTATTTTAGTAATAAGTTTTTATATAGTAGCTTCTGAAAATGAGCATCTGCCGCGCGGGATCCAATTGTTGTACACTTATCTTGGAGCCACGTCAAGCGCGATAAATCCATGTATTTATGGCTTGATGAACCGTTATTTTAGATCTGAATATCTTAAGATAATCCTGTGTAAACGCAAAACTAACTAATATTAGCTAGAACTATTTCACTTAAAAATGGCTCATCTATATAAAAGCAATGCCACGTAATGAGAAAAAAGAAAGATAGCAAATATCTTTTGAAAAACAATTACAAGGTGTGTTTTTGCGCTTTGTAGCTAGTTTTAACAAAACAAAAACATAAAGAACTGGACCAGAATCAGAATTCCTCAAGTCTTTATTTTCTGTGGCCTTAGCCAAACCATAACAGATAGTCTTACACTGTCGAATATTTAGTTCTGATGTTAAACGAAATTGGAAATTGGTTCTTTTCCCGAAATCTGAAATATTTCAGGAAAGACTGGTATTAGTCCCCTGTAGACATTTCTAGTCAACTGGCTGCGGGGAGAAAGTTTGGGTCGAGGTAGTTATAACCATTGCTTGATCCACTGAGTCCCATGTAATCACCATCAATAAAAAATGAAGGGGCTCTGTTGATAGCTTCCAACTTGTGCGTCCTTTTGTGCGTATTTGATTCTCGGATTTCCCTATTAAGAAACAAATTTAAAATAACGCAATATCAACATCATCATCGCTATCGTCATCGTCGTTCTCATCAACATCAACACCACCACCACCATAATCATCATCATCATCATCATCATCATCATCACCCCAACCATCATCATTACCACCACCCACACCAACATCATCGTCATCACCATCACCACCACCACCATCATCATTATCATCATCACCACCACCATCATCACCATCACCATCACCATCACCACCACCACCATCGTCATACCAACTACCAACACCAACACCATCATCATTATCATTATCATCATTACCACCACCATCACCATTAACATCATCATCATTATCATCATCATCAACATGAGCACCATCACCGTCACCATCACCACCACCACCATCGTCAACATCACCATGATCTTCATATCTTTATTTCTAAAAAGACATAATATACAAACCACTAATAGCTTTAGTTTGGCTATTCACGTATAGTTTTTATGCAATTCTGCCGATAACGACTGCTAGCTATTTATCTAAAATAAACACTTCTTTGATAAATAGAGTGCTCAATAGAAGATCACTAGGGCAGGTTAAAAAGGTTTTAATATTTTAGCTTGATAGTAACCTATTTTTAGTATTTACCAAAGCAACCGATATCCATTTTCGCGAGCTCTGATTGGCTCCCGTAACTCGCGATATCCAAGACTATTAGTTGATTTTGAGGCGGTAGTCAAAATGGCGTCTTATTTCAGAAGAGGAAATTTTAGCGTTGATCGAGGTAGAAAATATAAAAACTGCCAAAATTTACAAAAGTTTGGCTGGTCAGTTTAGACTGAGAAAGTAAACAGATAAAGATTGAGAATTTTTCTGAGTTTGCATCAAAATAATGAAAACAGTCGTAACAAAATCCTGAAATTTTGTAAACACGGATTTGATTAAAACAAAAAATTGTATAAAAAGATCGTAAATTAAGTTTTTATTAACAATATTTATTTTTTTTGAGCGGTTTGCTGGGCCAACTGAGTTCAAAAGATCGTTTGACAAAGCTTAACAGGTGTACGTCAAAGTTTTCGTTCAGAAATAGTAAAACAGGTGGCAGCCATTACAACAAACAGCCACTAACCTCAATCTGCATGTGCCGCTAACTGATCGCCACTTGAGAAGACCTTCCGCCTCAAAACCTTTTCTATCGTCGCTGATTAGTACATTTAAAAAGCTAACCAAATTCCCCGTTTATCATGAAAATATGTTCAACGAATGTGGAAACGTTTATTTCCGCAAAATGAGCCAATATCGTTGTAAACATCTCCTTCACGAAATGCTTCCTGGCGACATGTTTCACAACTTCGCTTCTCGGTTTTCAATTTCCAATAAATACTTCCTGTCATAGAAATACATATATACCTGTAGACAAAAACTTTCTTCAATTTCTTGAAAAAGTTTCATCCAATATTTTCTGTACATTTACAGTTTGAATCAACACAAAAGTCTTGCAGCATTCCGTTTCAGCTTGAATGATTGAATGAAACCGGGAAATAAGCAATTGAAGACCCAACGCTGTACGTACTGTCATATGACAACGAGCGCGTGTTACAAAAAGAAACTGATGGCGACGTAAAAATATGTTTCTGGCTCGTTGTAATAATGTTAGGGCTAACCTAGGCATCTAGTTAACCACAAGACTTCAAGTTTAATTTGGAAATAATTTTGCACGAGTGGTTCTTTTTAAAAAGTCTCAAAATTGCATGATCCCGCAAGGAGAATGCAATTTAGGTTTTTTGAAAAACACGCGAGTGTAAATTATTTCCAAACTGAAAGAAAAAAGTTGTGTCAGTACTTTTTAATAATATACATAACAATATTACTGAACAAGTTCTGCTATGGACGCGGGCGAATTTGGAACTTCCATCTTCAATCATCACGCCACCAAAACAAAAGAACTGATTGGTTAATACCAAACTCTATTGTTTATAAGCCAATCAAAAATGACAATTTTGTGAGCAAAGTGAACTGAATTAAATAATTTTGAATTCTTCACAAAAAACAGCACTGTCCTTAGCTAATCAGAATTGAGTTCAAAAATGAACCATAAAACTTAGAAACTGATGACACTAACATATTTCTGGCAACATTTTATGTTTACGTGCGAAAACATGATGGCAACTATCACAAGAAAGCAAAGTTTTAGCGTCAACATTTTTTTGTATAAAAGATTTATTTCAAAAATACATTTAATTACACGACGTTTCGAGGACATCTTGTCCTCGTTATCAAGTGAAAGGAAAAATTCAGTGTTGAAAGTTAAAGGAGCGAATATACAATATGTTAATTTACATGAACAGTTTCGTCCTTAGGGAGTCACTTTGAATGTTTAAAGGTGATTTTTTCTTTTTGTATGAAAAACATTGTATATATATATTGCATGCAACGATTTCACTGTGTGGCCCCGCCTTAACACCGAAAAAGAAAATTCCTGGAGTCTGTGGAGACTATGAGAACAATATACAAAACAAGAAGATAGCAAAAGGTGAAGACAAATTGTATTTAACGTCCGTAGTTCCGTCAGATCATACAGCTGGGATCAATGGAAGCCGATAGTCGACGGTACGCCCTTTACCCCCTCCCTCTCAGTATCACTGCTCCGTTTTATAGGTATTTAAAACTAAAGCTACACACACCAGAGAAAAGTCGAAACAGACGCTGGAGTCACCGAGAATCGAAATGGAAACGTCGTGTAACACAAAAGGCAGCGTACTTACCAACTGTGCTGCACCTGATCTTATTACTTTAGTTGCAATGTTAAAGCTACATGGATCAGAAGAAAGTCGAAACATACGTTAGAGTCACTGAGAATTGAAATGGAGAGGTCGAGTAACACAAAAGGCAGCGTACTTACCAACTGTGCTACACCTGATCTTATTACTTTAGTTGCAATGTTAAAGCTACATGGATCAGAAGAAAGTCGAAACAGACGTTAGAGTCACTGAGAATCGAACTGGAGACGGCATGTAGCACAGAAGACAGTGCACTCACCAACTGCCCTATGCCTTCTCCAAAAGAAAGATACTACTCAAATCTCACGTAGAAACTGATTATTTGAAAGTTTTCTTAGCTGTGCATTTTAGCAACAAAGGACTTTAAGAAGACTGTCTAAGCACCGTCGAAACGCCATCAGAAAACAAAACTTTGCAGGCTGCTTACCCCCATAAAACTAACGAAAATTTTCTAATCATCTGCAAAATAAATTTTTGAGAATCACAAAACTAACTTTTTTTAAGGGGACTTAGGTTTGCGGTCTACGACCAGGGATCGGATCCCAGGCTCTGCACGTGAGCTGAGATTCGATTTGACTTCGAGGGTTATTCTCCGGGTACTACGGCTTTCATCACTCATTAAAATTGACTCCCAGTGGAAGGTTAGTTTAACATAGAAGATCCACCCCGTGGAATGCATTATTGTTATTATTATTATTATGTTCATTGCAGCTTATGCTCTTGCTGTTCTTATTACCGTAAATACTCCTGTTAGGCGAGTCATAATAAATGGGCTAACAAGAGGACCTTCTTCCTTATTTTACATTTCTAAAACTTTTCTTAGTATCCTTGCTGTTCCTAACAAGGCAGTCTTTTGCATAACAGCAATACTGCATGGAATTATTATTACTATCATCATCATCATCATCATCATCATCATCATCATCATCATCATCGTCATCATCATTATTATTATTATTATTCTACAAACCTTTTTACTGCCATGTATTGGACACGGTCGACCTGTGTGATCCAACGAGTGACGATTGGTGGCAGTTGTTTTGTGATGGTTGTATGGGTGAAACCGCATGCGCGGAACTCGCATTGTACTGGTGTAGTAACTCCATGAAGGCTTTGTATTACTTGTAGTTACCAATGATACAATGCTACTGCCTGTAGTTGATAAACCTTCCCCAGGTTCGTCTGAAATGGATGAAACTAAAGTTGTTATTTTAGTCACACAGTTTGACAATCCACTGGTAATCGTACTTGAAACAGTGTTGACAGGAAATGTACCAGTGTCTTGTTCAATATTGGCAGTCAATGACACAGTCTCGTTGGACATGATTTCTGGGCTCTTTCCGTTAGTTAGGCATGGCGGCACGTTTGTCACCATAGTTGATGCACCAACTGTCCGTCCATTCGGAATTGCACTGGTAGCAATAGATGAAAGATTCTGTTCCATACTTTTCTTAAGAACTGAGGATTCCTTAGAAACTGTTTCTACGATCTCTTCCGTTGTCAAACTAGACACTATTTTGCAATTGGTTTTCACTGCTGAAGCACTGTTCTGTTGTAATGCTTGTACTGTATTTGTTGTAACAACGCCCGTAGGGCTTTCGTTCAAACTACTGGATACACCGCGAAGCGGATCCCTGAATGTTCTTCCTTGTGCCCGAGGGTTTGACGTCAATACAGGTACTGTGTTGGCTGCCACTGCTGAAACACTGTTCTGCTCTACTGCCTGTACTGTATTGGTTGTAACAATGGTAGGGCTTTCGTTCAAACTACTGGATACACCACAAAGAGTATCCCTGGACGCTCTACCTTGTGTCTGAGGGTTTGACGTCAATACAGGTGCTGTGTTGGCTGTCACTGCTGAAACACTGTTCTGTTGTACTGCCTGTACTGTATTTGTTGTAACAATGGTAGGGCTTTCGTTCAAACTACTGGATACACCACAAGGAGTATCCCTGGATGTTCTTCCTTGTGTCTGAGGGTTTGACGTCAATACAGGTACTGTGTGGGTTGTCACTGCTGAAACATTGCTCTGCTCTACTGCTTGTACTGTATTGGTTGTAACAATGGTAGGGCTTTCGTTCCAACTACTGGATACACCACTAGGAGTATCCCTGGATGTTCTACCTTGTGTCTGAGGGTTTGACGTCAATACAGGTGCTGTGTTGGCTACCACTGCCGGGGAATCACTTGTCACAGTTGTTGGTCCCTTATTAACAGTATTTACAGCAGTACTAACACTCTGGTTGGTTGGTATTTCGCACGAGGAAGGATACAACAAAACATCGTATAAGGAACTTGGAACTTGGCTGATTCCCATGAAAGACATTGTATCGTTCTCCATACTTGGTCCTGCATTAGTTCAAGCAGTTTGTAAAGACAATACTCAGTTAAAAACGTAAGAGAAATTTATATCAATTCTCGCTGTCTTTGTTTGGTTAAACGTTTACGTTAAGGCATCCCCAAAAGTGGGGCTGTCGGCTGGCAAAATAGTAAATTGCTCCACTGTGTTGGCTGCTAATGGTCAATTGCCTAATGGTTTGTTTTTTTACAGTTATACATGGATTTTTTTTTTCTACAATTGGGTCAGTCAAAGACGCGAAACGTAACAAGTGGAATAGCCTAAATCTATGAAACAAAATAATGTCTCTTTGCCCTGTACGAGCATTCATCAGAAAATGTATTAGCCCCGGTCTTGTAGCTATGCTAGTTAGAATGAAGTATAGTTGAGTATCCATGCACCATTAATATTCTCATAATATCATAAACAGTCTTTAAAATGAAAAGGTGGACTGACATGGCGCCTTCTTCTGGTCTGAGTGTAGGAAAAATGGAGGGGAACATGGGAATGGGAGAGCGGGGTTCGGAGGGGCGTCTATAGGTATACATTTCTACTCTATTATACAGAGTCAGCAAGCTATCCAAAATTGTACTGCTTCTGAGTCAAAGCTATATAATTCTGCAACTGTACTTGGCTGTCTCCTTTGTACGATAAAAAAACGTTTGCGCCCCGTTTGTTCACCTCAGAAAACCCTAAAATATCTCTGCACCCCGCTTATATGTGATAAAAAAGTATATACCCCGTTCCTTTTTGAGCCGGCGCCGTATATAGGTAAATTTTGCATGGTCCCTAAGTAATTTAAGCAAAAATATCATGAAATTAAATGTTTTCTCCTCAGAGTTCTTCCTACACCATGCCATGATTGACAAGATCTGGATGGACTGGCAAAAGCAAAGCTCCACTCACCGGGATGCGTTTTTCCGGTCAGTGACAAGTAGAATGCCCGGTACCCGGCATTTACCATCCTTTATAACTCATTACAGACATCCTTCGTGGGTACGTGTGGAGTACGCCGCATCGGTAGCTCAAAGGAACAAAGTATTCAAATTCCGAAGTAAGATAAATGTCTTCCATCTCAGTTAACGTGCGAGTCAATTCCAGCCGCGAGAATCCCCCCCCCCCCACGGGCAAACCCCGGGCAAAACCTGGGCATTCGAAAAAAATTGTCAAATGCCCGGCCCTGCGGGCAATTTTCGTTGGCAAATGCCCTGCCCCACGTTCCTACTATGATGGTCAAATGCCTGGACCCTCAGTCCATCAGACCAATATTCAAAAATAGCAGTTCTCATTTTTTAATAAACGTAACTGTTTCACCTCAATAAAACTGCATAAAACGACGATAATTGAGAGGAAACTGTCCATCCAGCCTAACACTTATATTATTATATTTACAATTTCCGCACGGAGTAAAAATAATTTGAGACTTTGCTTCTAGAATGTGCAGGGATGGCGGTTTAGACACGATTTTAATCAAATATGGCATGTTCCATGGTCACAAAAATGAAGTT
>JAODFW020606325.1:0-11703 GCA_027575235.2 Palythoa mutuki | reverse complement strand
TTTTGACCCAGTAGTAGATGTCCAATTCAGTCTTCTCAATTTCCGTGAAATACATGAAGCATTCACTATATACTATAAATTTTTTTCGCGATCTTGGGTTGGACGGCTTCGATGCAGTCTCCGTTCTACCGAAATATCAGTACACTAATTACCGGGGCCCAGCCGAAGACCGGCATCGGTCATAAAATACAGACGGTTTCTGTCGTTTTTTCGTTACATCGTTAGGGATATACCGCTGACTTGAGATATATCGCTGGCTCATTGAAGTCAGTTATCCGCCATTTTGAAAAGTACGAGGTACGGAGGCTGGAAAAACCTTTACGTTTGCGAAATTGTTTTAAAAATTATTAGCAAAAATGTAAATATGCGGAAGTTTTCTTAATTTTTGCCTCATCGCGTACAATGCCCGGTCACATTCGCGAATTTAACAGGCTAAATCAGCATTCGAGCCACGATTTGGTATTTAAAATATGGCGCAATAATAACACTGAAGCAACTTTAAGAGTTCTTTGTCTCTGACTGTGAATTACGTCAGTATTAGCCCCCAAAGAGATTAACTATATTTATGCAATCCCTAGTCCCACTGGGCCCCGGTAAGTTCCACGTACTGGTTCTAAAAGAACCAGCTTGGTATGACTCTCAGCAGAAAGGTGAAGTTCGAGCACTTCTTTGGTACTTCTTTCTAATAGCTACTTGTTACGTTAGGTGAGGCGTGCTCGTAAAAAGAGCAATGAAGTATTATTAATATAGTTGCCAAAATACAGCTGTAAAGATCTAAACGAACGACGAACTAATTCTAAAGTTAATTTTGCCTTATGGACTCAGGTTGCCATAAGTGAGACAATCAAGCGGATTTTCAGAAATCTTCCTCACCCGATGATGTTATCTACTATGCATGACGGAGGTTAAATACTATTCGGTTGCCACTTACCACATCAACAATGGCGCTGATTGTTAAACCAAACTTAACGGTAACTGCTTCATCATCGTTCAGAACTGGTCGCTCGTTTTTCTCATAATGTTCGAACAACTTTTTAATGAGGCGCCTCTCATTTTCACTACCACCCACTCCTGCGAAATAAAAGACAAGACGGTTGAGAATAGTTATTTTTGTTGTATTCTCCGGCCATGTCTACACAAATGCGTTTTCGGAGACACTAAAAATGCAACAATCGACTTTGCCTGTTTGACTATTTGAAAGCTTTTACTAAATCAATATCTACGCGTTTTAATCTTTTGAGCGCGTTTTGAAATTGGCAGAGTTTCGATGATAAAACCAAGTGCACACTGGCAGAAGGCGTAACATGTACGTCACTGACGTGATAAGATGAAAATATACTGATTAGCAAATATAAAATTAGGATACAATAAGATTAATTGTAAAAGAAAAGATAAATAATGAAAGTAAACGACAGTAAAGAACCAAGTGTTAAAATATAGTTCATGAATTAAATTTTTATTAAACATAAATCATTTGATTGTCTGTTGAAGTGGAAACATAAATGGCTGCACCCACGTTTTTTCATCCGTTGTTTATAGTGGCAATCTCTCAATGGCAGCTTGTTTCATTTATAGTTGTAGTCATTTTACTTTTTCTGTCAGTCCTAGATTTACGAACTGTTATCGTAATGAACGAACAAACGCTGTTTAAAGGCACAAAAGCCACACTACCACAACACCAAACTCCAGCGTTGGTTATAAAATATTAACTATTACTGAGTTTTATTTGCGTTTGCCAGTTTAAATCACATTATTAATACTGACAGTTTCACATCACATTATGTGGGGTAGTTTTCGTTTATTCGCAATCTCTAAACCTAGATATATTGGTTATTGCATTGGTATAAATTTAATTTAATTTTCAGTCAGTCTCGTTAAAACTCAATGGTCGCGGGGGCGAAAATGCACAGTGTATTAAAACTATATTAGATAGAAATTCGATAAAATAATGAAAATTTTAAAACTCAAAGAGTTTCTTACCTGTTAAAAGGAGCGGCCACATAAGATAAATCATTGCTTGAAAGACTTCCACGATTTTCATGGTTCAACCGGTACTACGATGTATGAAAATGGCTGTTCTATTTTCAGGCGTTTTCTCTTCTGTTTCACTGAAAATTTTGATAAAATCTAATCATTCACGTGACAAATAACAGTTTCTAAACATTCTATATTTGTAATCGACAAAAATAATTTCTCCACTGAAAAACATCACGGCTTTTACATAACACAAGGAAACAAACATATAAACAAGGTAGAAATTTTAAAGGTCACACTAGGTTTAAAAAGTCCTTCTAATATTAAAACTCGGCGGTTCCAATTTACTATACCGACAAAATCATCTGTTTTCATCAAAAAAGTTATACTCAATGTCAAATGCAAGGTTTCATCACAAAATAAACCTGATTTTTTTGTTATTTGTTTGTTTTGTTTCTGTATTTCTTAATCCGTCTTAATTTAAACTGGTTTCATACTAATTGTGTGTAGTGCTCAACATCAGATGCGGCAGTCACAGAGACCGCGCGGCTCACAAATTTGTTTTTAAACTGCTTGCTTCTCAGTTGGCATTGCGTCTGAAAGTCTAGCAAACTTCTAATTGAAATTTTTATGGCTTTCTTGAAGGCTGCTGTATGAAAAGAAACAAATTACGAAGTTCAGAAATTTGTTTCTGTAGACTATATTCCGGCAACTAAAACCTTACGCACGATCCAAGTTCAACGTGTGGTTCCTAACTTGTCTAGCCGAATCTAACACTTTTTTAGGTCATGAAAAGACAATTTTAAAATCTAATGAACTTGTTTTGGACGAGTTCAGTTAGGGTTTATTTATAATCTTTCAGCATGCGCTTCCTTTAATTCAAATCCTGAAAACTTAGAAAAAAAAATCCTTTTGTTAAGTTTGGCATCATGCAACGAAATTTTCTCAAATATGTTTCATTTATTGCTCTATTTGGATCTGCTGAAATTGATTGATTCCAGATTAAACCTGTAGAAACAAGTACAACACTAATACCGCATTTGTACACGGATTTTCTTCTATTTCAGTTTCTGCCGGCCATTTTCGCGAACATCAAACAGTTCTGGTGCTAATTCTCTGGGATTCAATGCTGCCTAAGTTTTCAATGTTCTTATATTCTTTTCAAAATTAACGACAATAGACATTCATTCGTCCATCTAGTTGTTGTTTTATTGATATTTCAAAATTGCTTTTATATTACCGTTTTTAAATCTTTCAGGGCTGCCGCTGAGAACCGTAGGAATGCTGTTTATAGTTTATCCTCATCACGCGTCATTCGTGTTGTGAAGTCGCGCTCAGAAACGTTCCAGCAAAACTATAGGAAAGAAATTTTAAGCATTTTAGTACTGACCCTCTCTGTTTCCCTAGCGCTTTAAAACGTTTTGTATAACTATCTCGAATTACGATGGCGAGAATGTTTTTATTGCTTTGTTATTTTATTCATTCAGTTGTGGTTGTTGCATTATTATTTTTTCTTTCGATTCTAGATCTCGATATTATATTAAAGTCGTATCTAGAATACTGAAATGGTAATAGGATTGTAGAGTTCAGCATTGTCCTCTTAGAACCGATCTTATTTAATTCTCTTTCAAAATTTAGGAATAAGTACCTTCTCCGGCTTTCAAAGTTAGTCTTAGAAAACTGAGTTAGTACAGAGTTCAAGTTTATAATTGCAGAAAAGTTATATCGTTTACTGACGTTAAGAAAAAAATTACGAGCGCGTTGTAGTTTTAGGAAATATATTTCGCTTGTCATCTAACAGCTCTGACTCAAATCTTATTGAAAAGGCAGTTTAAAATTTAGAATGTTTAGGAGTGCAATAAAAAGATCATTTAAACTTTTAAATAATAAATTAAATTGCGAAGTGTTGTCAGTAAATGCGAGATGCAAGACCAGTTTGGAATAAACAAAAAACATTTTAAATTGTCGTGCTAATTCTGCTATGAAGAAAAAGTTGTTAATAACAGACAGAATAAACCATTAAATTTAAAAAAAGATATCGGAACTTTGAAATCGTTTATTTCAACCACTGAGAATAAATGATGTGTTATATGAGCATGAATTATACGGATTAATACAATATTTGTGGTGTGAACCAGCAAAAATAGAAAAAGAATATCTATATTTAAATTTGCCTGATAAAGCAAACTTATGTGAAAACATGGTTTCAATTTTTTAAATTTCTAGTGATTTTTTTCAGATCTGTTACTTGGTACTTAGTGATGCTGGAACCTGGAGATTATTGTCTAAGTAGAGATAAACGCGTTTTTATTGGGTTACTCAAATTTTTTTTTGGCCGTGATCTTTTGTTTTTTCTATATATAGGATTTGGTTTGGTGTTTCTATAACTGAAATTGCCATTGAAAATACTCGTAAAGACATCTGTGAACTAATATAAATTCAAAAAAGAAATCTAAATATCTATGTGTGTGATACAGAGAGATCTATAGATAACATTCGACTTGGCTTGAGTAAAACCGACGAACATCAGTTAGCTAACTTCAAACTCAGAAAATCGTAGCAATTCTGTAAATATAGATAGTATAAAAGGCCAAATGCCTAAAATTATTCTGCTAGACCTCCAACATACATTTCGCATTTTATTCAGGGTTTATTACACTCCATTTTTTCTCTCTTGTAGAATATGAAACGGTTTTTTTTTTCCCGTTCCGGTAATAGTGTTATTAACGGAACCCATTTTTATTTCAAAGTTTCGAAAAAATGGTGCCAAAGCAATTTTGATGTTTGAAAAAATTGCCGAGTACAAATTAAAGTTTATGATTTCAGAAAGTCGCCTCGTTTGTGGTAAAAAATGAAAAATAAAAAATGAAACGTGTGTGGCGGAGTTGACCTTCCGCATTTTGTTGATGAATTTACACCAAAACAATTGCGAAAAGAAACTGTTTTGTGAACGAAAATCAACTGCCCAACGTTGAGAAGCAGCGGTTTAACGACACGAGATGTGCAACAAAGATGACATTTGGAGCGTTAGCTCTTCATCCGAACAAAACTGTTTAGTATTTACATGTTTACAGATCGGCCGCGATATGAAAAATTTTATCAAAAACCGTGGTAGTTTGTAAACGAGACCACCTGCCCATCATTTTACTTATTTCGCTCTATTATACGACATTTTATCGAGTTCGGTCAGACGACTTTGTTTTGATGCTGAAACCAGAAACGATTACCTGAAAGCCACACAACTCCACTTGGGTGCAAATATATTCTTTTAGTTTTGTTCTTTCAATTAAGAGCTGATAGTTGCTTCTTTTCCATCAAAGCGCTGATTAAGTGACTAAAGTGCGACTTAAAAGAGCATTACAACAACACCGTGGTAAATTAAAACTGTCAAAAGCTCCCGAGCTTTTATAAATCTAAATCAGAACAATTGACAAGATTCAAATTCCAAATTTTAAGTGACGCCGTTTTAATTAGGCCTATTGTGCAAAAGGTACTGGTGGCTTGTAAACATATTAAATTTTAATCAACTTGATGATTTTTGTGTTGGATTTATTTATATATACATACTAGAATTACAAAACTGCTTTAGTATATGTGTTATTCTTAAATCATTATTCAATGTTAAGTTTGGAATAAAAAACGGCTTCTGTAACAACGGAATGTTGTCAGAACAAGAAAAAAGGAATATTTTCATTCAATAAAACAAAGAACAGTTGGTATTACTGTCGACGTTTTCCAAACAGGCATAACTGTACTACATGTTCACTCGGCTGCATATACTACATATACTTTCAAAATCGTATTTAATAAATAATAAATATGTTTGTTACCTAAAAATGTAGAATTTTGCTTTTTGTCCGAAGGGTCTTGAAACTCGTGCGAATGACAAACTGATGCCAGAATGTACAGCCACTATGATGAAAATGGAATTCAAGCACTGCGCTGAACAAACATCTTATTCGGTTATAATCATACGACAAAGGATCGACGGCAATCAGTTCTACTATAATAATTATTGTTTTGAAATGTATGCATAACCAATATTCTTGTCAATGGAACGTGCGAAATTGTTACTAAATGATGTACATTTTTTTTGGTAATTGAAGTCTCTTGAATTATCTGAGAGACATATAGTCGTTGATTCAACAATGTTAAGCTGTAACGACCTCGATCGCTTAACAATTTTCTGTTGTATATTAAACTGCAGCGCGGCTTTGATTTTTTAAAATGAAAACGAAAATTTACGTAGGCACACGTGATTATGAATCAACCTAAGTATGAGACCAAACAAATACTACAGACTGAATTGGGGGGAAACCTTTGTCAAATCAGTAAAGCTTTTTCAAGCTTAATATTTGTAAACAAAGAAAATGCAGAAAACAAATTGATGTAATGTGGAATCTTATGAGCTGAAATATAAAATAAAATAGAAACAAATTGTCGGCGACTATTTGAGGCGTTAATCGAGGATCAAGTGAAATTACAATTGACTGTTTGCAATTACGTCGGCTGCTCAAAAAACCTAAGCAAAATACATAAAATGAATTCCTTTTATAATGAAATTATTTCCAATATTTAATATAACTCTTTATTCATTCGTATTTGCAGCGACTGTAAAAGGCTTGAAAGAAAAGTCAAACCCTCTTTTTACCCATTTCACCACGGCAATTAATGCTAAATAACACAAAAACAACAAAATTACAAACGTTGAAATGTAACCGTTCATCGCTGCCGTGAGATACGTTACAACGCTAACACATAACGTGAGATGTGTTACAAAGCTAACACATGTCGTGAGATGTGTTACAAAGCTAACACATATCGTGAGATGCGTTACAAAGCGAACACATATCGTGAGATGTGTTACAAAGCTAACACATATCGTGAGGTGTGTTAACAAAGCTAACACATATCGTGAGGTGTGTTACAAAGCTAACACATATCGTGAGATGCGTTACAAAGCTAACACATATTGAGCGTCATTGAGCGCCTAGTCATTTAACAAATTAAATCACGTGACCGGCTGTATGTGGTCATTCATAATCGGAGTCAATCCATCAGCGAGCCATTTTGGAACTTCCGAGTTATACGACAACATTTTGTGAAAGGATTATTATATATGTTTTTTTCTTGGTTACTTATCAGTGATTCCATATAGCTGAGTTTAATACAGATAAAGCATCTTAAATGTCATAAATGGCTTCTATTTAAAACTGCTTTACCATCAGAATAACAAATTATGTAACATTACTCACTAATATTTTTACTGTATTTTCAATTTCCTTGTAATAAGTGAAACCTGTTATTGTTTATATAACTATATTCCTTTGTAATGTTGTAAAAGTATTGTATTGCTAGTTTAAGGTGTTTAAATTGAATAATATTCTGCTGGTTTAAATAAAATACATGATATATATTGATATAAATGCATTTTTAAACTGCATTGTACCGTGTTGCATTGTGGCAATGACCAGACATTGTGTTGACAAGTGGAGGTGTATTTGTCCACAATACAGCTGACTCTTGAAGTCATACAGAGAGTTAGAGAGTGAGTCAGTGAAATGATTGTGTATGTATGTATGTGCATGTATGCATGGTACATGAAATTGCTTGCAGCATTTTAAGCAAAATACAGTAACGTATAAAAGATTAATAATAGTTCATAAATCTTACTGAAGTTCTTCAAACGTCAAGTTGTTCATTTTAAATTAAATATCATTTACGTAATATTGATTTCAGTACCGTTCCTATTGTAATTAAATTGCTGCAATAAAAGTTGAATGTCTTTCATTGTCAATACGGTCCAATCAACAACTGACGTTTTGGCCCATTCGAATTCATTTATAAACAAATCTTACACAAACAAATTTTAATCGCAAACAAATTTTAATTGTAAATCACTGCACTTAAACGACTACGCACCGGCTGAAGAGTGTATTTTTCTCTAAAACTTGAGCTGAATTCGAATAATATTCAAAGCACTTTTTCTCAGATCAGCTCAGCCATTTAAACTTATTATAAAGAGCATACCGGAGTTTTTTAGCTGAAGTGATAGTAATTACAACTCTGTAATCTAAATATAAGGTTTGCAGAACTGCATGAATGTGTTACTTTTAGTAACTATTTGCTTGATTATTACGTTAAATAAATTGTCGTTTGAATCTAGCTTTGTTTTTATAAGTTGCTTTATGATAAATTCAGCAGTGTGAAGCTTTGTAAAAGGAAACCGGCCCACTTTTACTTATTTTGGTTTTTCTAATTTGCTTTAATTTGAAGTCTTTCAACCTTGTTTCACATCATTAATACTCTTTGTTTAGTTCTGCATTTCACAGTTATTCAGGGAAAGAATAATTCATTAAAGCAAGAAAACTAAAATTAGGCAAATTTGGCAAAACATGCACCGTGAAAACAAAATCAAAGCTCAGGCAGGCGATTTTGTTTTTCTGAAGACTGAGCGCGTACTTTGTCACAAATCGCCATTGCGTCAGCAAAACGGCTTTCTTTATTGTTATAGTCTAAAATCAAAGGAATGTCAGTTTTGTTTAGAAATTTCTCTAAGTCCGTTGAAGGTATATAAGAATCTAACGCATTTTACTCAATGAATATGGATCGATAAACTACAGAAGACCAGTTACCACCACAAACGAGCAAAAACAGTTCGCTAAGAAACACACACTTCGTTCAGTAGGAGATTTTAAAAACCAGGACCGGCTGATTTTTTGAAATAAAACAAAACGAAAGTGATTCCGAATATTGGAAGTTTCATGACTAATATTTAAGTTCAAGAAACTGGTAAATATAGAGAATGATAATGTTAGGAGTATATTTAGAAGTTTTACATACCACATTTGTGACGAAGAAACTCGGTGTCAAATTACAAGTGTAGATATTTGTTATTAAAACTACAAAATGGCTTCCAACTAAGTCAAATAACTAACAACTGAAATCTTCAAAAAAGCTCCTGTGGTGAATTACACTCAGTATAAAAACAATATCGCTGGTTTTATATCATGCAAAACCTGCATTTTCACGTAACACGCTGTTTACAACACAATGACCATACATAAACTAAACAAAAACGGAAATTTCTGTTTTAAGCTTTTTTACAAATACTAGAATAAGATTATTATAAATCTGGTACACAAGAAAAGTCAGCTTGCAAATACCTTTTTTCACATATTTAGGAACAGCTCAATAAAGAAATGCCTTCATGGATGCAAATTTTATTTTTGTTTTGTTGTTCAACTTATACAAAAGTACGAAGATGAAATTCTATACTCGCTGTTTATTCTTTGTGTTTAGCTGTAGTGTAAGCTCATTAACTTCTCCCTATTGACAACGTTGAAATGAAAGCAAGAAAATTCAATTGCTTGCCGTTCGACTTTCAATTACCTATCAATACTTGAAAGTCGAACAAGGAGTTAAATTTACTTGTTCCCGTTTCAGCAACACGTTGCTATCAACATGTAAATAATAAGTCAAACTTTTGTGATGGTCATATAGTATATAGTCTTTGTTTTCGATCTCAAGTTGTTTTCCGAGTTTTACTTTTAATCTCTATCTCCTTATAAGGGAGTTAAGTTTGTTTAAAGCTGTCCTTTTCTTTAGTCGTATTCCCTCTACAAACTTTAGTCAGAGTATTAAACTACAATATTCAGCGTCAAAAGTCTATCGGGGAGTTTATGAAAAGCTATGCACTTACCTTAAAGTTTTCCCACTCTTCCTTTACGAAACCTTGTCGAAGAATCTATCCTTTCATAGAATTAACTTTGTGTTTTGTTCCTAATACAAATCCTTTCGCTATAGGTTACTCAACTTGAATTGTTAATCTGATGTTCGACAGAGCAAAAAACGTTTCGCGTTGCTGTATAATACACAAATGATTTTTTAAATAGAAAACTCTGTTCCCCCGGGAGTAATGATTAATGAGCGCGGTCGGAGTCGTTTCTAACAGGGTGTGTTTTACACTTACTACCACAGAAACGACTTGAAAAATTCATGAGCCTTTCTTGAAAATCTAATGAAGTTAAACAATAAATGGATTACGGCAATAATTTTAGAGAACAACTTCGCGTGTGTTTAAAGGCTTTTCATTCGCAGCAGATTGTTTTTCGAATCGCCTTTTCTAAAGGTTTAGCACCACTTTTTGAAAATTTTTCGCATATTTTTAAAAAGCTTTAAATAGTTTTGATTCAAACTTCTAGACGCCTGTATATAATATCAGATATTTTGTCTCTTATAGTTTTAATTGCTTTTACAATGCCAGAAGCAGGGTGTTCATATCTACCCGTCCTTTATTCATAGTCAACAGACGAAGTATTTCTTTATGCAAAGATAAAAATAAAGTAAAAATATTTCGAGTGTCCAAATGACATACTCTCGCATATTTCTTCCTCAGTGCCTGACTTTCAAAACACGATATTTTGCATATTTCCATCCGAATTAGCTCAGAATTAAACATCAAGAGATTTAATTTAAGAAAACTAATAATTTACTCCAGTTGTATGTCAGAAAAACAAATAAAACAAGTCGATCGTAGGCGTTTTTACCGAAAAAGACCCACTTAAAGTGAAATTTGTTTAATGCATGGAAAAACTTGATAAGCGAACAGCGGGAAATTCAACCACTGACATTTTCATCAAATCTTTTGCCTAAAACCATACTTTGAATCAGCCAGATACAAACGATTGGATTAGAGGCCAAGGATATATTTGTATAAGAGCGTACTTTAATTTGTCAGTTATCTAATTTTAAAATTAAGCTCATGTTTTTCGAATTCATAAATTCGTTTGCAGATTCACATGAAATTAAATATGCCTTATAAATCCGTCCATACTATATCGGCCATCAAGTATCCATAATGCATGATATATACGCTTTTTTTTATAAGAATAACTTTATAAGAACAACGAGGCTCAACTTGATTTGCTAAAATTTGAGAACAATTTAAGAACAAGCTCAGGCTGAGACTTGATAATTAGGAAAGTTTTTGTGGTAGAAAATTGCCTAAAACTAAGGGTATCCAGCATAAAACATAAAAAGATTGACTCTAAAGACCGCTCTGCCTCAACAAACAATGAAGGAAGTTCGCCTCTAAATTCAGCCGTACAATACATGTGTGGCGCAAGGCGTTTCATTTTCAAATACCTTAGTTCAGTGTTTTTTCTTCAATAAAAATCGATCACAGAAATAAAAACAATTTTAAGAAAAAGTTAAGGAGGCTAAAGTCACCAAAAAAATTAAGAAGAATGAGCTTCGGCTGAATATAAAAAAAACTGAGCATGTAATTGAGTTTAACTTAGCACACAATAGAAATTGCGACTAGCAGACGTATAAATTTTACGAGTACAGCAATATCAAAACGTTTGCATGCCCCACTAGCTTAGAGTCGGCACAGTTGGATAGTTCAAAGTTAATCCTATAAAATCAAAACAAAACAAGAAAACATTGTTCAAATATTATGTATATTGGCCATCAAGTATTCACAATACATCTAGTATTCAAGTTTAATTTGGTATACACTGACAAAGCTTGGAGATTTATTTCTAAAAATGACTGACTTGTAAAGCCTCTGAATGCCCTTAGGGGCACTTGGGTATTTCAGAAATAATCCTTGCTAGAACATGAACTGAAAAGCGCCTTTAAGGGCTTTTTACCCCAAATATGCCTCACGTTTAATTATTTAAAAAAAAATAACCGAATAATTAAATAATAAAGGCGGTTTATTTC
>JAODFW020605363.1:0-11703 GCA_027575235.2 Palythoa mutuki | reverse complement strand
CTTGAAGATATGAATTTTATTTTCTCGTGGCAAAAACAATATTTTACTCACTCGCTGCGCTCGTTCGTAAAATATTGCTTTGCCACTCGAAAATAAAATTCATATCTTCGCGCCACTGTGTAATATCCTCTATATATATACTAGTTATGCAATGCTTTTGAGAGGGACACTAGTTTTTTTAGGAAATTTTGTGAGTTTGTGGAAATTTTCAGAAAATTTTTGGAAATCGTCGTAAGTGATTAGACCTGTTGGGAAATGTTTATTAATGTTAATTAATTTCTGAATTTGTAAGGACTTTGTTACGTACAAGTCATAATGGGAAAGTTGAGCTTATGCCACCCATTGAATAGTACAGAATAGACATCTTCAGTGTGGGCTGCGTTACCCACCTGTCTGGTTCAGTTGGTGGAAGGCGTGCAGAAGTCTGCACTATAAGAATTATATTACCAGACTGCTCTTATGAGTCGGCACTCGTGAGGTGTGGCTTGCCCACGGTGTTGGCGTGCTGTGATGAGGCTTGAAGGTGTATTATATCTAACATCAAGGAGTCCGGTTTCCTTGCATACCTGCTGCCACAGCCAATAAGTGGGTTCGGTTGAGGTTTGGTTTTTCCTGTGAATGAGTACCGTATTGTCAGAACGGACCACCTTAGTAATTTTGTTACTCATAATTACAATAGGGACTTATTGTTTTTTTTTGTTTGTCCTAAGTGTATTAAGTGTTCTGTGAAAAATTGTACTCCTTTGTGATTTAGTGTCAAACACTAACAAAAGGGTTAAATAAACTTATTATATTTTTATTATTATTATTTAAATAAACTTATTATTTTATAAATTATTATTATTATTATTATTATTATTATTATTATTATGGCTTTCCTGGTCTCATGATTTTTATAGTATGGAACCTTAGCAGCAGTGATAACTTCATCAAGTTTTGTGGCTTTTTTTGGAAACCACTGTTTTTTCACTTTCTAGCTGTAGTTTACTGGCACAATAAACCACAGTTATTTGACCAATTACAGCAGGCGTACTATTTTGGTTATTTTATAATATATAATGAATAGCTTTTGAATGTTATCGTGGTACTGTAATGTGGTTAGTGACAACTGTTGATAAATCAAATTGAAACTATGGAAAGTTGAAGGGGTTCATAAAGCAACACTCAAACGTACTTTGCAGAATAATGTTTGAGAAACCATAGTTTAGTTTCAATTTGTTTGCATCTGAACAATGTCGCCAGTGTTAGCTGTAGCAAATTAAACAGGATTGTCACGGTGCTTGAAAATCCTGGAAAGTCATGGAATTGGGGAAAACATTTCCAGGCCCTGGAAAGTCCTTGAATTTGCGTTGTGGTTCTTGAAAATCTTGGAATGAACAAAAAATTTCTTTCTTAACTTTCAAAAATAATAAAAAAATAATAAGCTGTTTGTTAAAATATTTTTGATGTGACAACATCCTAAAACAAAAACTGTGACTCTGGGAGGCTTGGTTTTTGTCCAGAAACAAATCTTCTAAAGCTTTTTAATATAGTATGCGTACTGTTAAACTGACCTTTGAAAAAAAATGTGTAAAGCATTCAAGTTTAATTTGATCAAGAAGGGCCTGGATTTTCTTGAAAAGTCCTGGAAAAGTCCTTGAATTCACATCCAGTAAATAGTGGCAGCCCTGAATTAAAAGTCTCTCCCCCCCCAAAAAAAAAATCTAAGACCACCCAAAAATGCTTACATTCTTGATTTTACGGTATCTAGCTAGTGTGAGTTTACTTGATTGTTGGCTAAAATCTCTCTATGCTGCTATGCTGCCACAAAGTTTCTCCCTTAACAGTTACTACTATCTTGGAAGCTATTGTTTGCTTCTTCTCAATATGGTCCATCGTGGGACTAACTGGTTTTCACACGTACTTAACAGCCTCCAACCAGACCACGAACGAAGATGTAAGTAAAGCCGCTGTTACACGTTGAAACTTTTAGTTGAAACTTGTGTGCAACAACGATGCAAAACAAGTTTCAGCAGGCGTTGCACCGTGTAACATAGTTGGCTTCATGAAACTTTTTTGAATTTTTGTTGCAAGACAGGTTTCCCAAAAAGTATAACTGCTTTCTACCTTTGCAACAGTCACAACGATCGCTGTGGCAAAAAAAAAACAAAAGTTTCACCATGTAACATCACTTGGTGAAACTGGTCTCGCTCATTGTTGCACACACGTGAGTTTCAGCTAAAATTTTCAACTCGTATCAGCGGCTTAAGATGTAAAGTTTTAAAAAACTGTCTGTAATACAGTTTTAAAGGCACAAATGCCTTCATGTCATCTGTATGTACTCCATCACCTGATTGATTGACTAATCATTAAACTTTTGTTCCCAGGGCCCTTCTCTTTTGCATTTGAGAGAAGCCTAGGTTCTACTACAATTGAACTGGTTGAACTGGTTTTCTGAACCAGTTTGCAAATCGATAAATTTGTGGATTTTGGTCTTGGTTTCATTTCGTTCTCAGTTGCAGCAGGCTAAAATTAATCGTCAACAATTTTTAAACAATAATCTTACATTACATTTCATGCCTTGGCTAAAATCCATCTTTGATTAACTTTGGAGGTGTTTAAAGGAAAATCTCTGGTGAGTTGATTGCACTTCTACCTGCTACAGCCTCCCTCGCAGATCTAAACCCTGGCTTACAGTTGTGGGCTGAGATGTAGCTGAGTTCAGTGTGAGGGTTGTTCTTCAGATTTTCAGGATGGCTGAATTGTTAGTGCCACTATAGTGCAAATGTCAACTGGCGGGACCACATCTCCGATAGTAACCTTTATGAAGACCTCCTAAGATATCAGATAAAGTTGCTTGGTGGAGGCTCAGGCTTGCAGGCCACTGTCAGAGGTATGTGGAGCTCCCTGTGCACCTTCTTGTTTTATGGGAGCCAACCCACGGCAAGCTCCGTCCAGGAAGACCCTCACAGACATTTGTGGACACCCTCAAGAGAGATGTCAGGGCAGGAAGACCCTCACAGACATTTGTGGACACCCTCAAGAGAGATGTCAGGGCAGGAAGACCCTAACAGACATTTGTGAACACCCTCTAGAGAGATGTCAGGGCAGGAGGGCCCTAACAGACATTTGTGGACACCCTCAAGAGAGATGTCAGGGCAGGAAGACCCTAACAGACATTTGTGGACAGCCTCAAGAGAGATGTCAGGGCAGGAAGACACTCATAGACATTTGTGGACACCCTCAAGAGAGATGACAGGGCAGGAAGACCCTAACAGACATTTGTGGACACCCTCAAAAGAGATGTCAGGGCAGGAAGACACTCATAGACATTTGTGGACACCCTCAAGAGAGATGTTGGGGCAGGAAGACCCTAACAGACATTTGCGGACACCCTCAAGAGAGATGTTGGGGCAGGAAGACCCTAACATTCATTTGTGGACACCCTCAAGAAAGATGTTGGGGCAGGAAGACCCTAACAGACATTTGTGGACACCCTCAAGAAAGATGTTGGGGCAGCCAACACTTCCGAGCTTGTTGCCTGCATGACAAATCATGATGACTGGGCTTCAAGGCACACAGCTCTGCTGAGGCCACCCTAGTAGTAGTAGTAGAAGTAGTATCATATTACCTCCTACAACTTGTTCGTGACAATCTAAGAATTTGAGCCGACACAGACTTCCTCGTAACTGTGCTTCTTTCTTCTATTGTCTTGTGTCAATGGTTCTCTCTAAACAGTTTCGAACCGAAACTGGTAACTGAGCCGAAACTGTTTAGAGAGAACTGTTGACACAAGAAAAGAGAAGAAAAAAGCAGAATTCCTACAACTTGTGACTTTTGACTTGGGTTAATCAAGCCCCCATCTGACTTTTTTTTATTTTGTCCGTTATCAAGTGGTTTTGTTTTGTTCATGTTAATATTGCAGTTGGTCAAAGTACCACGTAACCAGACTTTGTGATTTCAGTTTTCTTGCTCTCAGTTTCTATCAGAATTGATAGAAAGACTTGGGCTGTGCCCTTTTCACATGTACATGCAAACACAAACACATTATACAGATTTTGAGAGAATTGCACTGGCTGCATTCCCTTGAACAAATTTGTTTCAAAACTTCAAAACCTTGCTAATGACCTTTGAATGCGTAAACTACTTGCACCTACCTACCTGAGTGACCTTTTAACTGTGTATAAGCCTACAAAAATGCTGTGCTTGTCTAATAAAGGTCTACTAGTCCAGCCCTGCTGCCATCTAAAAACTTACAGGGAGAGGGCATTTTCGGTTATTGCTCCGAAACTGTGGAATGCCCTCCCAGTGAACATTAGGAACTGTTCATCACTTAAATCTTTTAAATCCCTGCTAAAAACATACCTTTTTAATCATTTCTCTAGAACATTTTTATGTTAATCTTTTTCCCATTATTTATTGTATAATGCTGTTGAATCCTGGAGAAACTGCTATATAAGTTTGGTATTATTATTATCGGCCAATGGAAAATTTAAGGTCATATTCTAATTGTTAATTAACTGTCAAGTTTACCTTGGAGATTGCCATCTCTTCTGTGAATTTTTGTTTGCAGTGGTCCAGCTTATATCATTAATAAACGTAATAAAAGTGACAAAAAATTTTAAAGCAAACATGTTTTTGGCAGTGTTCCTACTGCCATTGCTTATGTACTTTGATATACTGCGGTAGAGTTTTCTAATTCTGACCTCCCTTCTTAAGGAAACGCTTTTCTTCATTACTATCCAGTAGTTGTTTCTATTTCTTATGGTCTGGAGGGTCCACGAACATGGAAAACATCTGCCCTACATGTAACCAAGTGAGAAGCCTATCCAACACAACATCCTATTTTTAGGTTAAACTTAGTTCTGTTTATCTTTTCTTGCAGTTTTTAACTCGGTTCTGCAGTAATAGCTTTAGCTGTTGCAGATACCAAGCCCTTAATGATTTTCATTTTGTATTTAATCACTTATTTTTCATTTTGTTTGTGGTAATGTAGTTATATTATTGTATGTGTAACGCTAAGGGTGAAGCTGATTAATGAAGTTAAATTAGAAGTAAAATTGTTACTCATTCTGTTGTAAGAACATTTTTTCATTTGTCAGGCCAAATCGGTTATTACATATAATTTATATGGTACTTTATTGATCAAATTTCAGCCTGGGTGTTCTTAATCCGTTTGTTCTTTTATGCAGGATTTCATTTTACTGCATTAGAACAAAGGCTTTAAACTCATTGTGTTTTTTTTTTCTACTGTAGATTAAAGGTTCATTTTCAGCGAGAAGAGGTCAAGACAACTACAATCCTTTTAGT
The DNA here is from genome assembly GCA_027575235.2 of Palythoa mutuki. Classification (NCBI taxonomy): domain Eukaryota; kingdom Metazoa; phylum Cnidaria; class Anthozoa; order Zoantharia; family Sphenopidae; genus Palythoa; species Palythoa mutuki. The sequence goes on along the minus strand of JAODFW020605363.1, from coordinate 6,414 downwards.
ACAGGCTCAATGTTGGGAAACTGTGTACAGGTGATATGTGGGCCCTTGCACCCCAGGTAGGTTCAGTAATAATCCATAAACATGTTTGGCATGGCTGGGGCAGTGGGAAGATGGCTGCCTTCCAACCACAAGGTCCTGGGTTCAAACCCCAGCTCAGCCAAGAGTTGAACATTTGTGCGACCTTCTTTTCTGCCAAAATTGACTCAGCTTTCATCGTTACGACGTAGGTAAAATGAGTACCAGCTTCTGTTTGGGGCTAACCTGCGATGGATTGGTGTCCCGTCCAGGGGGAGTCAATGACTCTCATGATTTATAAATCAGTACCAACTTCTGCTGGGGTCTAACCTGCGATGGATTAGTGTCCCATCCAGGGGGAGTCAATGACTCATGATGTATAAATCAGTACCAGCTTCTGCTGGGGTCTATCCTGTGATGGATTAGAGTTCTGTCCAGGGTGAGTCGAACTGGAGATAAGCAGTGGCACCAATGTGCCACATAGGCTCGTAAATGGATTTTATCTTAGCATCCTTTTGGTAAAAAAGTCCTTTGTTTCAGATGCAGCAATGAAAACGACACAAAAGAATGTTCACTTTAAGGATAATTCTCGCCCCTTACTAAGAACTCAGGAGGTTGCGTCTGAATATGTTAGGTCTCTGTGTGGTGGGATTTTGTTTTAAGGATAATTCTCCTCACTCCATACTACTCTGACCACAGGAGGCGGTGTTTATAAATATAGATTAGGCCTGTCTATAAGGCAAGGCATTCACTTAAAGGATACTTCTTCTCACCCCATTCTACTCTGACCACAGGAGGTGGTGTCTAAATATAGATTAGGTCTGTTGATGAGGTAGGACATTCACTTAAAGGATAATTCTCCTCACCCCATACTACTCTGACCACAGGAGTGGTGGTGTCTGAATATATTAGGTCTGTTGATAAGGTAGGAAACTCACTTTAAGGATAATTCTCCTCACCCCATACTACTCTGACCACAGGAGGTGGTGTCTAAATATAGATTAAGTCTGTTGATGAGGTAGGACAGTCACTAAAAGTATAAATCTCCTTACCCCATACTCCTCTGACCACGGGAGGTGGTGTCTGAATATATTAGATCTGTTGATAAGGTAGGACACTCACTTTAAGGATAATTCTCCTCACCCCATACTACTCTGACCACAGGAGGTGGTGTCTAAATATAGATTAGGTCTGTTGATAAGGTAGGGCATTCACTTAAAGGATAACTCTTTTCACCCCATACTACACTGACCACAGGAGGTGGTGTCTAGATATAGATTAGGTCTGTTGATAAGGTAAGACACTCAATTCAAGGATTATTCTCCTCACTCCATACTACTCTGACCACAGGAGGTGGTATCTAAATATTATAAGCAGGGATATTCACTTCAAAGAGCATTAATGCATGAAAAATCATCTTTATTCCATATCACATGGTAGAGCATTCAGTTTGTCAAATATAATTTGATTGTGACTCATCATTTTATCTTGTTCGCTAACAGTTGAGTGTGGCGTGTATCTTGTGACTTAGCTAATGGAGACATTTTGTTGTAGCTTAATTGACAGACGCGGAATGGTTGTACCAGAGTCTACAGAAACTGACAGATATGGGGCAATAGGGTCAACAATTCCTGTGAGTATTGGCTTAAAAATATATTATCACACTTCCCGGGATCAGATAATAAGCTGCCCTTTCTAATAGTTCCTCTTTCGTGGGCGAAATGGTAGATGGCTGCAAATGCAGTTACAGCCCTCATTCTGATTGGCTGCGAAGTCAATTTGCTTCCTCACTCGACCAATAAGATTACTAGGATACCATTTTAGTGGGCACATTCTGTTGCTTTTGTACTTGATCAAGTTCTGGAGATAACATGAACTGGTTTCAATTTTTGATGAAAGAACTAATTTTTTGTTCAATTTGAATTGCCCATAGAAACAGACAATCTGCCATCTGAACTTCTTTAAAATGTGGAGATACCTGGTAAAATACATATTTTTGAATTATTTACGCTCCATTATATTTTTGTATTGTATGCATTAATTCTGTGCTTTCAATTAATTGTTTACAAAGCATTGTAACAGTAGCCCGACTTTTAGCTGTCTCCTCTGGCATGGGTTCCTTTCTCATTTCATATGTCTTTTAGGCCCTGTCCACATGTATCTTGATATTTTCGAAAACGGAGATTTTTTTTCTCCGGTTTAGCTTTCTGTCTAACACACGTATACGGCGTTTTCGATCACTGAAAACGGAGGATTTAAAAAACGTTCTCCAGAGTGGAGATTTTTGAAAACGGAGATTTATTGTATTCGTGTGGATGGGCAAAACAGAGGTTTTCGAATACGATGATGTCATACTCAAGATCCAGTCCTTCTTGCACATGCTCTATTGGTTACAGCGCATGCTGTATAGAGATAGCAAGTGTATTTAGCTGGCTTTAGCATATTCGTGTGGACGGGCGAATAAGATTTGAAAACGATACGTGTGGATGCATATTTTTTGAAAACGGAGAAAAAAATCTCCGTTTTTAAAAATATCAGGATACGTGTGGAGAGGGCCTTAGTTTTATCTCACTTGTTTATAATATAGCACATTGAATTCAGTTCGATCGCAGCACTTCACTTTCTATTAGAAACTTCTAGTTTTCAAATAGATATAATTGAATTATTGGATAATCACAACGCACAGCATATGCAAGAAAAATAATGACTTGTAAATATTACAGAAACATTTCAAAAGTTTATTATAATTTTACTTTAAGCTTTTTAAACAGATTTACAATTTCCTTAAATTGTCCATATGACGAATTTTAATTTCGATTTTAATATCTCTAGAATGCGTTGACAAGAATTCCAAAAAAATTGGTTTGATTACGTCACATTTTTGTCACAAAATCGAGCGTTAAAGTTTCCGCGTCGGCCACGCCCAATGAAGATGACCGGGAGTTTGTAAGTCTGGGTCTAGAACAGCTTTGACGTCACTTCAGGAATTTTCAACTCTTTATTTCAGTGTTTCAATGTATATTCATACAAACCCGATCATTTTTCGATTTGTGTAAGACAAAAAATGATCGGGTTTGTATGGAAATACAATAAAACACTGAAAGACTAGCGGGAAGAGTACCCAATTCCTGAAGTCACGTCACGGTCTGTCCTGGACCCAAGGCTTAGCAACTCCCGGTCATCTTCTTTGGGCGTGGCCGGCACGGGACTTTAAAACTTGATTTTGTTGCGAAAATGTGACAATAAAAAAAATTTAAATACTCGTCTATGCATTCTAGAGATAACAAAATCGCCATAATTTTATAGACACTTTATGTGCGGTAAACTAACAAAAACTTTGTTAGCCTTGATTGAAATAACGAGGTAGGATATAAACTTCTAAATTTCTAGCAGCCTTTAAAAATTCGTTAACGTCTAGAATTAGAAAATGCTGCATCATACAGGCATGGAGATGTGGTAATACTTAAGATAAATAATAACCTAGAATAGAAAACGAAACCACTTGCTCAACAAGTTCATTGAAGAAATTTGTCGAAAATGGTCATATCAAACAAAATGGGGGCATGCATCAATTTATTACCAAACCGTTTGCTAGAAATTGAAAAGTAGAGATATTAAATGGATTCTCTCTCTTCTTTTTATTTTGTTATTTTTATTATAATATTTATTAGTATGTTATATCATAATTATACTAGTTGTATTCATATTTTTATATATTGTACATAGCGTTTCACTTATTATTTTAGATTTCTGTTATAGTCTATCGGTGATGGGCCCTCCCTTTGATGGACTTTAATAAATGTAGATGTAGATGTAGAAGCGTTTGTCGACCATAGATGGTAATACTGAAACATTTGGGTTTGTTGTCTAAATTATACAGTACATGTATATTTTTGTGTCCAAATGCATTTTGTCTATAGCATGACTCACGAAATGGCTCATTTCAATCAGAAAGATCAAGAACATTTCAGAAACCAGTGTGCACGATCTTGTATCTAAACAGAGTTTGTTTGTGGCGAACATATTGCCTTTTTTACCTGACAAATGTCCGATGAACGGCTGCTATTTGTACCCTTGTGAGCTCATTATAGTATAGTTGTTTCTATGGGCTCGGAAGGTTTCCAGTACCTCATCGTTATGTACTGCGTTTCAACCGGACTGAGCATTCATTTTACATTAGAATGGATTGCTTTTAACACTCGCCATAACGCAAGGTCTCAGCAGCAGCTTATATTTTCCAGGACTTTTTAAGGGTATTTCTCAAAGTTCGATTTTTTCGAGGCCTTTTTTAGGATTAGATTTTATTTTCTAAAGTTCAAGGACTATCCAGAATTTTCAAGGATTCTTCCAGAATTTCCAGGACGTGAAAACCCTGTTATTGTTATGGATGCTTCTATAATCTCATTATCATGGATGCTTTAAATTGCTCATTAGTATGGTTGCCTACCTGCGCCTATCAGTGTTGATGCCTCGTATGTAAGAATAAGCATTTACGGCTAATCTCACAACATCATCAGGGGCAGAACTCAGTTAATGTTGACATAAGGAAAGTTAAAACTGCTCTATTATCAAACACTAACGAATATATTGGAAATTAATGAACAGATATGCGGCAGCTTACATTCTCCAAGAGTTGTTCAAACCAATCGTTACCGTCTCCACACGCTGCAACCTAAAGAATCGAGAAATTGATTAACTGAATGTTGCATAAAAAGTCGAAGTAAATGCTTCAGCTTTTTTAACAAGCTGTGCTGAACATGTCACTATCCTCCTCAAGTGCATTGCAATTATAGAAGGAACGGTCAAAAGGTTTCTTAACAAGAACTTGTACACATAAATATAACTGTAGTAACTGTAAATGTCAATATAAAGGGAGCAATGGTAAGGAAAGGTAGTCTTATTTATTGTTAGTATCTCTGTCAACTCTGAAAATTGGTATCATTGAAAGTACTATGTAACCCTTTCCCCTCCTTATCATTATTCCTTTTTCCATAAACTTGAATTTAAGTCTAATTTAAGTCACTTTGAGCCATCACAGGCATCAAAATTACTGCTTTATGCAGTCTTCCCAAGGATCTTTGGACTCAAAGAACCTACCTTTATCACCTTGATCAAAAAAAGGCGAAGCAGACAGGACTTCATTCAAGAACAAACTGAGCACCTACTATTTGGAAGGCGAATCACGTACCAAATGAGTGCTACAGAACACATACCGTGAAGATTAATAAAGAACTAACCACATCTGTCATCTGAATTACAGATTTCAGCCTTGACTCATCATCTGCATCTCTTACTGGTGTGAACCACAACTGTTGGAAGACCTTGGTAACAAGTTCCTGTAATTCAACATAATTCACAGATATGTTATCAATAACCAAAAGTGAGGTTAAAATAACAAGAAGTGTAACAGAGTTAATATCTTACTTTTGTAAACATATAATTGCAAAATAGTTTACAAAAGTGACAAACACGGTTTTTATGTAGTAATTAACACAAGCCAAAGTGCTGGATAAGGAAGGGCGCCTTCTAAGTAAAAAGGCGGAAGTGCAGAAACGATGGACAGAACAATTTAAAGAAGTTTTAAATAGGGAACAACCACCTAACCCTATAACAACTGAGGAAGAATCAGAATTTGACTTTGGAGAATTGATAGAGGAAATAGCAGTCGATGAACCAACTCTTGGAGAAGTTAAAGACGCAATCACAAAGCTAAAAAACGGAAAGGCTCCAGGTATCGACAATATCACAGCTGAGCTGCTGAAGGCTGACATAGAGTTTTCAACTAAGAGAATACATGGGTTACTGAAAAAAGTGTGGAGTCATGAAACCATCCCAGAGGACTGGAAAAGAGGAGTGATAATAAAACTACCAAAAAAGGGAAACCTAAAAGATTGTAAGAACTCAAGGGGAATAACATTGCTGTCCATTGTGGGAAAGATTCTAGGAAGGATTGTTATCGACAGGATACGGAATGGGGTCGACGAGAGGCTGAGGAAAGAACAAGCAGGCTACAGAAGAGGAAGAGGAACAACAGAGCAAGTCTTCATACTAAGGAATATCATAGAGCAGGTCAATGAATGGCAAGCAACTTTGTACGTCAATTTCATTGACTTTGAGAAGGCGTTTGATTCTGTTCATCGTCAAAGCTTGTGGGTAATTATGCAGAAATATGGAATTCCAGAGAAGATTATACGAATAGTGAAACTATTCTATGAAGATTTCCAGTGCGCTGTTGAAGATCAAGGTGAAACTAGCGAATGGTTTGGCATAAACACCGGAGTCAAACAAGGATGTAATATGTCAGGTTTCCTGTTCTTGTTGATCATAGACTGGGTATTACGAAAAACGGTAGGTGAAGGCGAAAACGGTATTAGATGGAAGTTCACAACCAAGCTTGAT
>JAODFW020604399.1:0-11707 GCA_027575235.2 Palythoa mutuki | reverse complement strand
GAATTAATGAATATCAATAATAAAATATTCATTTTAAAGTCCCCATAAAGCTTAGTTTTTTTTAATTTTTAGATAAAAAGTAGAGCCCTTTAGTAGAAGTAATTTTCGAAAATAAAACAGTTTCTTGCTGTTCCTGTTTAATATTTTAGACTTGAAACTTGCAACAGTGACGTAGCATGAGGGATCAGGCAGAGACAATCAGTTTATCATCTCAAAATAATATGATCCTGGCTACAATAGTCATATCGTAATAACTTTAATCAATGAATTGTTCCTTTGAAATTGTTTGAAATTGAATAAAAATTGTCTTATCTTTTTCAATAGAAATATATATTTTTTAAAAAACAAAATCCTCACAACTCATTGCATTGCTGTTACGTCAAAGGTTACCAGTTCCCGGCCCGCTCGGTCACAATGTATGTTCCAATCTTTTTTTGATTAAAAATCATACTTATAGACACGGAAATTTTGATTTCATAGATTACAACAGTTTTGATGTAAAAAGTAAAAAAAATAGGCTTTATAGGGACTTTAAGCTTTAACAATTCATAACTAGTGGTTTTTAGCTTTTCAGAAAAACTTGTAGAGCTTATTTGCAAATCCTGGCTTGTTCTGGACTTTTATTCATATCGGTTCACTGACAAGTTTCTCTTTTCTACAACGCCTGGATTTTTCAATTTGTCTGTAATATTTTGTATTATCATATCCAGTTAGATCAATTTTGATCCGTTGTATACCGGTAGTTTAGTTGTTCAGTGGTCGTCTTAAACACTGTTTCTTGCATGAATTTAATCCTGCATGAACCGAGGCAACTGTCACTTAAAACCCTATCTAAGCTCTCATTAGCAGCAGAACAGGTATTTTCTGTTATCTAAATACGATATAATTTGTAACACTAAGTGTATAGTCGTCACTTAGTTAACAATTAGAATACGAGTTCGCATTTTCTATCGACTGAGGGTGAAGCCCAAGTCATTCTATCAACTACCGATAGAAATTGAGAGCGAATATTCTAATTGTTTTTGTAGAAATCTCTGGAGAATAAACAAAAGAATAACGATAATTTTTGGATAAATAAAGCTTAAATTTATTTAAACAATTACTTAATGTTGACATTAAACTGTTTCAGTCGCGTGCTGTTACATCTACTCGGCAGTGTGTTGAGTCAAACTCGTTAGATTTTCACATTCAAATTGATAAGTTTTTTTCTTACCTTATAACATATTTTGTTGCTGCCTTTGTTTTATCTAGAACTGATTTGTTAATGAGAAGCTTCAAATCATCTTCACAAACGACTGAAAATCCAAAACTGTAAACGCCTTATTTGATTTCACAGGCACTATCTGTCACCTCAGAGATAGTGAGTATGGTATTCAGATTACAGCTTTTGCGATAGATAGTGAGTAGATTTCCACTAATCTAATATAGAAGCGTCCAAAAATTTTGCCCTTTTAAGCAAGACGAAACAGAACCAAGGTCAGAAACAAGCAAACCCAACCTTTATCAACTTTGTATCTACATCTTTGCGGAGCAATCGCAGAGTGAAGACGTTACCCGTTTTAGAACACAAACGAAAACCCTGTGTTCTTTGTCTCTATTTCATTTTTTTGTAATTCTAGACGATAGAATATCATATGTTTTGATAGAAAACCATGTTAAGGTATGCTTGTACGGAAAATAAAACTATACCTTCAAACAAAATCAATAGAACAGTGAAACGAGTTACTAAGTACGAAAAAATGTTTAAAAACACGATACACATAAAGAGATACTGAATCTGTTCACTCGGGGTTTAAGCAAGAAGATACATCAATTATATGAGGCCGCTGTTATATTTGCTCGTCTCGTAAAGATTTCACTTCTTTTATCTACTCACAGCCTAAAGGATATGATATCTAAACAGTTATTCTATTCCTGTTGATTTAGCCGGCTAATTGCAGTCTGTCGTCTGTAGTCCGCTTTGAGTGAAAGATGCACAACTCGAAACTCAAGTCCTTATTACTCAAGTTCTTTTTTTAATTCCCTTTGATAAGAAATGAAAATCTTCGAAAAATTACTTAATTTACTTTGTTAGACTGTGCATTTTGACGCAGATCAAAAACTCGGGCAATATCGTACCAACAATAAATTATGTGTTAAACTATTTTCAAACGGGAATATTGAGAAACTCCGTTCCGACTGCAAATTGAAACCTCTAGAGAGACAACTTGGTTGTTTTGGGAATTTACACTTGCCAGTTTTTGAGGACGTCTTCAGTGCTTATACTTACACTTGTTGTGTTCAATATATACAAGCCCGATATTTGAAGTAATTTACAACAGAGGGTCCCTTAGTCGCTTACACCTCAAACAATATTGTTGCCCAGAGGTATATAATAGAATAATAACATAGTCCCTTAGAGACAGTCAAAACTGCTAAATAAATAATCTTTAGGACTCGCTTCGCAAAATGAATATCGATTATACAGGATTTGCCGATAGCACGAGATCGAATCTTGACTCGACAGTTTGAGGTATAAAAATCGTATTCAAGAGGGTATAACTCCCATTTTACAATGAACTAACATGAATGCGTCGCGAGATCGGCTACACTTGCACAAGACTAAAAGGTATACAAAAGGCGTTTAATATTCAACACTTTATTATCGAGTCTGATTTAAAATGTATAGAGCCTTTAACTTTTCTCTTATACATAACTTTTTAACTGTTGCTATATAACAAAATCATGACACAATGTAAGTAAAAGAATTTTCAACTTACGTCACATTTTCATGGCCGTCGATCTAAAACAGGAACTGACCGTTTGATATCGGTACGAAAATAACTTTACAAAAAACTTGTTTGAGTTCTAGCCTGAAATGAGGGGTAAGAAAAAATTTAAACAATTTTTGCGTAGTCAGTTCTCTTTCTGCTAAAAATACCAAAATCAAATCCGTACTTCCTCTAAACATAATCTAAAAATATTAAACTTTCGAATTTTATTTTTAGAATAAACCCGGGTATGCAACAGCGAAGCGATCGAATGTTTCAACTTGTTTTACTTTAATGTTCAAAATCAAATTTTGTCTAGATATTCCTGGGTACAATAGAGTACTTAATAGGTCGCGGTTTTTCTCGATTATTTATTTTCCTTTTGTGATTTCTTGTTTGTTTTAAGCTTCTTACAAATTCTTTCCGAATTCATTTATCGCCTTCTAAGTGACACGTGCAAAAGTCAATTCAAGGTTACGTGTTATAAGAAACATCTAACGGCACTTTGACTTTTATCGCAGTCCACCACTCCTAGTTTTTTCGCGATTTATTCTATTGTTCAACTCGAGACGCCAATATTGTACTCATCTCATATGTACATAATTGAACTGGCTTCGATAAGCATAGTGTACACACTTCGTTTGTGGCAGTAAAATCAAACTCCATTCCCTTGTATAGTTCATCATGAAGTAGATTTCCCTTTTAAGAATCACTTATATGCTTAAAAATCTCTTTTTGGACAACAATAATGCGAAATAAACCCATTTTCTTCGTCATGTAAGGGAGAACATTAACTGTTTTAAAAACAACATGTTGAATGAAAATATATTTCGGAACCTTTTGGCTTGGTGCATTGTATCTGTCGGTCTTTCTGTCCAGCCAATATCATTTTGATGGTGTTAATATTTTTAAACCGGAACCTCAGTACTATCAAGATACAAACTCGAACTGTATTGTGTTAGTTTCAGCACTACCGTGTCTGGAACGAAATAATAAAAATAGAGCTTACAACATGAAGCATTGAGTAACGTCACAAAACTTTTGTTTTGAATATTGCGAGTCTTCATGAAATGTCATCCAAAATACAACGTATAGTATAATAACTTTTTGCTTTACAACTTCTTCTCTTCCAAAAATACTAGTTTCTTCCTTTAAACTTGAGCCATTTTCACAATGGTAGCCTTTCACGCCATTGCATTTTATTTGACTCGTCAATCTCAAAACAATTTCTTGTCAGTTCTCGCTGAACATGATTATGCGTGTGTACACACTGTGAAGACCGCAAATTCCGGTTTTTGTCAGCGAGTTTCGCAGTAAATATTTCGAATTTTCTTGAAACAAAAGAATCGTTTTCCATTTCTGCGGCGGAGATTAGCTACAAAATGCAACATATTGAGCCCATAAACACTAAAACGCCTTCCAACCTTTCTAGCGCATACCCGTCACACATTTCCTCCGAAACCACTTCGGGAAATGCTCGCTTACGCCTCAAGTAAGTTCCGATCGACTTGCGTTGAACTCCTACACTTTAGTCTTGGCGAGGGCGTCATCTGTCATTAACTTAACTAATTATTAATCTGTCGAGAAACAGATAAATACCTCAAACTGGTTGATAGGTTCAACAATTCCACACCACTGCTACTCTACCGAGTCGGAGAAAAACGCCGAGCTCCAATTCTGGATAACAACCTTGGACAGCTACCAACAGTCATTGGAAATGATCGGAGAGGAAAGATTTTCACAACTTGTACTGCTATGCACAGTTTTTATCGCATCTCTGTAAGTATTATGCTTTTGTGCACTAAACATTTAGTTTCGAAATGTTGTTAGATGTCGCCAGTGCATCCGGTTCAGAATATTGTTCAGTTGTCATAAAATGTGTTTAAGCCTATATTTCAATTGCAAACACTTGCACTAGCTAATGAAATCGTACGAAATTTCAAAGATGTGTTTTTTTTTATGTTTTTGCAACAGATGCAAAGCAAGACCAACGGAAGACACAAAGAAATATTTCAGCAACGTATGTAATCTTCTCATATATATTAGCGCTTTTGCAATGGGTAGCTTCAATATTTGGTAATGATACTTGCAGAACCCGTAGGACTAATTAACAACGCTATAATTATAACAGCTTAAAAAATCTAAAAATAAAAACACGGCGACCTGACAGTATAAAAAGTTATAATTTTAAATTATAACTTATACAATCAGGAAGTAACCATAAAGACAAAAAAAATTGTCTCAAGGCGGTTGTTCTATAAAGGATTGCTGGAAAGAATATTGCCATTTAATCTCTTGCTTTGTTAAACATAACGTCTTTAAAAATGACTGTAAGGGTTTCAACTGACAACTGGTCAACATGCATGAAGATAGTGTATTTATTTGACCACGTACTTAAAAGCCACAATCACTCGATTTTAAGGAGATTTGGCCAACGTGGTAAAATTAAAATCCGTAAATTAAATAAGAGTTTCTTAAACATATTTTGATGTAATTATTACACCATTTTGAAATCTTTACAATCTGCGGATTGGCTCAGAATAGTGCGATTAATTCCTAAATCGCGCAATTTGAGCTCCAAATCGCATCTTTTTTTCTTATTTTAAAAATCTGGCTCCTTGATTTTGAAATCATGCGTTTGATTTCAAACCAAATTCACACACTTCATTCAGTTTAATTACAATTAGTAATTAGACATTCAAATCAACGAATTTGCTGTATAAAGGGGAAGGAGTATCAGCGGTTGTCGATCTGCATGATGCCAGGAAAGCAATCTCTCACTTGAAGTTGAATCGATGAAAATCAGAGTGAAGAAAAAAAGCAATATTGAGCAAACAAAATGCCACAAACAACGTCACTTTTTTGCACTTTTTGTATCTGCACTACGGGGCAACAAAGGCTGTTTCGGGATTTTTACACCAAAATGTCGAGCTAGAATTACGAGATAAAAGCGCGGGATCGGTAGATCGAGACAATTCTGTGGGAAAGTCATTCAAAAAGTGCGGGAGCCAAATGAAAAAATTCAGGACAAAATCAAACTTTCAATTATGATGAAGAATACTTGTAGTTCCACGAGCGATAAATACTTCTCCATTTTATAATTCATTATGAGTAGTTTTACTGCTTTCGACCATTGTAAATGAAGTGAAAAGACTTTCCGTTTTGGCGATGAATATTTTTCAATACTGCCATTACTGAAACAAATTAAACACTGGAATAAATAATTTCCTAAAAAATAAACAAGTGCTAATTTAATGCATTACGATAAGGTAAGCTATTTCGGGAATCGTAACTAAATTTCGGGAACGTTCACTAAACAAAAATGCAACTGCTAAAATAGCCTTTCTCGCGTTTGTCACTCCCCGTTGCACGTTTTTCAAAGAAGTAAATTAAACCAGATTAAATGTAGCAGATGATATACTTCTGTAAATAGAGATAACTGCTTAATTGTTTATTTGACTTAGAAAACATATAACATTATAAACACCATATCTGATGATCTTATGATGTTTTGTTAGGTTCTACGTATCAAGCCTCATAGCGACAATAAAGTAAAGTTTCGAGTCGCAAGGTCGATTACAAGAGTTCATGTTCTGTACTCGAAAAACACTGGAAAACATGTGCGAATTATAAACAACAAAATAGATGGAAATGGAACAGAGAGCGACCGCAATGGTAAGCAATTCCGGCACATATTATGCTTGCGTAGATATAATATATTGATATTGTTTAGTTCTGTATGAAAATGTAATTGAAAAGTTACAAAGGTGCTTCTAGTCAGGTCTGTTCAGCACTTGGGAATATTTACAATTGACACAGGGTCAGTAGTTTGAGGGTCTAATCTTAGCCAGACTGCTTCAAGGAGTTCACATGCAATTAAATTCAGTCTTAAATCAGTTATATCTCACAACATTAGGATAACCCTACTCTTTTAGACAAATGCTGTGGGTTTTAGTTAAGGCCCTCGATAGGAGGTCAAGATTTTGGACTTACGGTTTAACGTCCTTATCCGAGAAGACGGGAAGGTCTAACCATCTGAAGAACTGAGAGCAAAGGTAGCACCTTCTCAATTAAAGAAAAAACCTACCGCGCAGCAAAGTGTTACCTTTCAAACTATACGCAAACCAGGTGGCGATCAAAGACACCGACTGTATTGTCCTTTTTTTCCACTCGCTGTGCTTTTTTGACATGGAAGGCAAGGCAAAGAACACTCCAATTTTTTTTTCTGATTAGTGTCAGAATAGCTAATGAATTAATTTAACAACTGTGAAAACAGCTTTTCCAACGATTGGATTTTGTTAAACACGTTTTTTACACGCTTTGAAGATTTTTTTAAGACTGACAACGAGGTTCAACTGAAATTGACTAGAATTTAAAAACAAACCCACGGTTACGGTAACATGCAAGCAGATGTCTTTGAGACCTCTCCGAACAGCGGCTCGAATCTCTGTCGAGCATGCTTAGTTGTTTCCATTATACGCCGCTCTCATCAGTCATACCCACGTGCAGTGCCAGACGAGTTTTGAAAATTCCGGCAGCGGAGTCGCATGGTAACGAGCATCGCAGTCTCGCCAAAAGGAAGCGGTTGACATAGTTGCGTGGCCACAAAGCCGACAAACCCGTTACAAACCAGACTTGTGTACATCCAGGTTTTTGAACAGCGGCGAAACGTTTATTTGCAGAGGTCTCTCTTTTTTTTTTTTTTTTAACGAATGTAAACAAAAAATTAAGCGGGCATGGCTTTATAAAAAAAATCTTATAAATAAACAGCGTCTGTGAATGCAGCGCATTGTTATATTTCAATTTACTTGCATTTTAGTCCGAAATCTCCATCGCTAACGCTTTCCTTTCTGGCATCCATAGCAAAGCTTAGATTTGAATCTGCCGGGTTTGGAGGTGAGGTCAGGATCAGATCAAACCATAAGAAGCTTTATATTTGCCTTACCAGTAAAGGCTATCCGGTAGTTGAGGTGAGTGACTCATGGAATTATTTGTTTAGGCGATCATCACTCTTGCCTCCCACTTCTACGACCCGAGACCCACTCCCGGGCACCGCAAATGGGATGAGATTAGTCGCTCTCAATCTCAGTCCGAGGGTTTTTCTCTCTGGATACCTCTGTTTTCTCCCCTCTACAAAAGCGACTTTCACGATTAGCCTCTGGCTAGGAACAGCAAGAAATTACTTCCTCCGCAGTTAACGTTAAATAAAGTGTTTAGTATTTTAGCTAAAGATAGGCAAAATCCTTTCGAATTCAGTTTAGTTTCAGTTTCAGTTTATTTATTTGATAGAAGAAAAACACAATTATACATACAGACATTCAAAATATAACAGAAATATTACTTAAAGATTGAGACATAAAATTATAAGTAAAATAATTGAAAGTATTTTTCTGGCGAGGAATTAAGCTCTGATAGAAACCGCGGGGCTTATTGATAGAGCTCCCTCCCCAGCCTAAGACTAATAGCCCATTGAAGCCGGCGCTTATCTCCGGTTTCTGTGGTGTTAAGCGGATGAGAGTCATTGACTCCCCCTGGATGGGACACTAATCCATCGCAGTTTAGCCTCCAGCAAAAGCTGCTACTCATTTTACCGACTTTGAAAAATTGAAAAGGTGAGTCAAAATTAGTGGAAAAGAAGGTCGCAAATGTTCAACACTCGGCTGAGCCGGGATTTGAACCCGGGACGACTTTGCGGTTAGAAGGCAGAGATCTTACCATTGTACCAACCACGAAGTTATTTTAAATATTTGTCTCGATACATTGACAACGTTTACCTTTTAGCTTTAACTGCCGAAACTCGCCTTTTCAAAACTAGCGCGAGTGATTTTAAAGTCCTTTAGACTTTATAAAATCGTAGTTGGAGATGGATGGAGTATACTGCTTCCGAAGCTAGTCGTTTTGGCACCTTTCAAATAATTTTAATAACTTATGTTTTTGTAGGTCTTTAAAAAAAATCACCGAATAACGATTTTTAAAAACTATACAAAAACATTTTCACAATCTTTTTGTAAGTTTTTATCAAACAAGAATATAATCAAAGCCCGCTTCAACTGAACCTATAAGGGGACGTATCAGTTTGAATTTTAACAGTATAATTCATAAGAAAGTATGGAAGGGGCTGGGGAGAGGTTCAAAGGCAATTTTGAGGTTATGAAATTCAGTTGATCTCCGTTGTCTAACCACAGCGTTTTACATTTTTCCCGCAGAATGAAAAAGTTGCAAAGTCTCAGGATAGATGCGTATTCATCGACGATCAATACTTGGGATATACAACGTACAAATCAAAAATTAACCGTAGATGGTTCTTTGGAATTAGGAATAATGGTGAAGCAAAACCAGCATACAAAATAAACATTAGGCAACGAGCAGCGCATTTTCTAAATCGTAAAACAGTAACAAATTAGGATAAAACTGAAATCACAGCATCCCCGAAAACATGCGCTACATTTGGCGTAGAGCGGATAAAACAGAAAAAAAGGAAAGAAATAAGTTCAAGAGACAATGTTTTGGAAAGTACTCTATGAAACACACATTCATTCATTTGTTCGTTCATTCATTCTAAAGAAAAATATTTATGAAAAGAAATATTTATATCGTGGAGCAAAACTATTTATTTCTATTTTATTCTCAGTATTTATACAGGCACAATCACTAGTTTAGCAAAGCCAGTTCAATGGAGTTCTGATAAAGCCTGTTGCGATAAGCTAGTTTCGATCAAAAATTGTTTTCATCCTTTTAAAATTCAAATCAAAATCTAGAATGCAAAAACTTGACAAATCCATTTTTCGATAAATTATTTATTTGTAACACAATTTGAGCTAATTTGTAGCTTTGCTATAACAATCATAGATCATAGACATATTCGCAGGAGGAGTACTCGGGGACCCAAAGTCGCCTTAAGTTGCGCAAAGTCGCCTAAAGTCGCACAAAGTTGCATTAAGTCGCACAAAGACGTAGTGTTTTTTTTTGTCTACTTTCTTCTTAAGTCGCCTTAAGTCGCAAAGTCACCTTAAGTCGCGCAAAGTTGCCTTAAGTTGCGCAAAGTCGCCTTAAGTCGCACAAAGACGTAGTGGTTTTTTGTCTACTTTCTTCTTAAGTCACCTTAGGTTGCGCAAAGTCGCCTTAATACGCGCAAAGTTGCCTTAAGTCGCGCAAAGTTGCCTTAAGTCGCGCAAAGTCGCCTTGAGTCGCCCAAATTAACGGCGACTTTGGGTCCCAGATTAGGCATTTGGTACTGGTATGGTTGAACCTCTTCGCTTTTTTATCGTCTTGCTTGCAACCACATTCATTTACAAAATCTTAGGACACCTTATTTTTTTTTAACTGCTCGGCTAATGTCTTAAAAAGACTTCATATAGTTGTTCTACTATGCCTAAATACTTATACAACAAAAAGTCAGCCTTAGCGTTCAGTTCTTCTTTAACAGATAAGAACATAATCAAGACTTCAAGATTCTTGCACGAGCTGTAAAACACAAATAATGTGGTCCGCTGATGGACGTAAATTGGGCTCCGCAAAGCAGTCCAAGATTAATTTTCGCATCTCTGAGTTCCTGACTCTTGCATTAACCAGGGTACGTTTGCCGTCAGCTGATGAATCTTGAAAATTGCCAGCGTACATTTCCAACATACAGACCCCAAGGCTAAATATATCCATCTGCATTGTGTAATGAAATGCGTATTATAAGCATCCTGATTTGATGTTAATAATAGTTAGCTACGTTGGTGTTGTTCTGAACAGTTTCAGCAGGCTTCAAGAAAAAACCAAGTTCAAATTGAACAATTTTTACTTAAAAAGAAAGACAGCGTTCAATAAGTAATTTATGGAAAGCAAAGCAAGGCAAAAAAGGGCAGAGTAAGGTAAAGCTAAGCAAGGCAAAGCAAAGCAGGGTAAAGCAACTAAGGCAAAGGTGGACAACGCAAGGCGAAGTAGGGCAGAGCAGGTAAATCAATTAAAGCATAGCAAAGTAAGGCAAAGCAGAGCAAACAGAGCAAAGCAAGGCAAAGCTGGGGAAATGAGTGCAAAGCAAGGCGAAGTAGGGCAAAGCATGGCAAAAAAGACAAAGGAGTACAAAGCAAGTCGAAGTAGGGTAGAGCAGGTAAACCAAAGCAGAACAAAACAAAGCAGAGCAAACAGAGCAAAACAAGGCAAAGTTAGGCAAATGAGGGCAAAGTAAGGCGAAATAAGGCAGAGGACGCAAAGCAATGTTTTGTTTGCATTGTGGGCAATCTGTCCAACAGAATGACAACTTCTGTACTAATTGTGGAAAAGGTATGATTTACGCATATGTGCAGTGCTTTTTCAATTAGGTTAATTTATTTCATACAAGAATGAAAAGACAATCGAAAGATTAAGGACGCTGATCATAACCCCGTGTCCTCGATTGTTTATGTCCTAGTTTGTAAGTCCCCTACATTTTTTAAGAATCACCACGTGCAAGGTCCCAGACATCAGATTCATTATTGGCCGAATAATGAATAATGAAACGGGACTTGTGTGGCTTTTCATCACGATCACCAAAACGATCACCTGCAAAAGTACAGTAACTTCTCCTCGTAGTCTTATAAACTAAACCGCTGACTGCCTACCGCTGACCGTTTTGGTCTTTTCATTTTTTCATTTTTTCTTTGTTTTGCCGTGAGCTTTCTGTATTTTGCCGTGGGTTTTATTTGTTTTGCCGTGAATTTTCTTTGTTCTGCCGTGGGTTTTCTGTATTTTGCCGTGAGTTGTCTTTATTTTGCCGTGAGTTTTCTTTATTTTGCTGCGAATTTATTATTTTGCCGTGACAGTTGTGGGCCACTGGCACTGTATGGCTGATAGTCCAGGAGCTGAGACCGGAAAAAAGGGGTTTCGCTCTCCCATCACCACAGAAAAGGTCTGATAACGGATTTTGATAGAACAACACCTCCTGAATAACGCCAGGTAGTTCGTAGAGTCGATTTGTGGTATAGATTTTG
>JAODFW020603424.1:0-11711 GCA_027575235.2 Palythoa mutuki | reverse complement strand
GGCTCCAACTCTTCATGGTGACATTTCTTGTAGAGCGGGTTGGGGTGATTGTCGTGCTTGTTGACGACGTGACGGAGAATTGACGTCCACTTTGCTACAATCAGCTCTCCCAGGCCCTGCTTGGTGGAGGTAGCGCACCAGTACAGGTGGTTCTTGATAGCCTTGCTCCAGTCTTTCAGGATCTCACACCCACTCTCCTTACTGGCTTTCACGATATCCTTCTGAATACTTTTGCAAACATGCCAGATGTCGAAGAGATGCAGCGTGGCTTTCTGACATTCCCTGACCCATTTTGCGATACTCTTGTGCCGGTCACTTATAAATACCTGGATTTTCAAGCCAGCCTGAATGATGAAGTTGAAGCACCGAGTACATCCGTCTTTTTCCATTGCATTGCTACTACCGGACTGATTTGACTGCCATATTAAAATGAAGTTGATTAAAAAAGAGAAAAATAATTATTCTTCCCCCCTCCCCCTCCCCAACGCCCATCTACACCTCCTTATTAGTGTCACCTAGTATATAATACGCAAATACACCTGATAATTTAGAATATAAGTATTACAGATAATCAAATAATGATTCTGGAAAAAAACGTACCTGGAGAAGGGCGAAGTGAACATGGTGTAGACCCTGTATTTGGCACAATGACCCATCGAGTCGAAACGTCCATCCCCGCACCAGGTCAGCCATTCCTTAACGCCTTTTAACTTCTGCAGCATGATGTCCCTACAGTTTTCCCAACATTGAATTATGGCTGGAAACAAGCACTTGTTCTGATGAACAAAAAATACGTGCGAGCAGAAATTACACACAGTCCCATATGTCTGAACATAAGTAGCACTTTGCTTATGTTGACGCCCGACATCAGTATAGCAAAACTTAGCAATATATTACCGGCTGGATACCTCCCTAAAATATACGGCTGGCTCCTCCAAGAAAACTGTTTATTTGGTCCGCACATCGCGCACGATTGTGTCACAGTTGCCATTGTGCCACACTTTTTCACGGTGACGCCTGGCGATGGGTTTCTGCAGTTGAAACAGAATAGACTGAAGAGTGACACCAGTGTCGAGTAAAATACCACAATTTTTGGCTCATCGAATGGCATGGTGCCCTCATCAACAACAACTGTATTTGACATGAAGTCCTCTTCACCGGCGGATGAGTTCGACGCTTCTTCTTCCATTGGGGCCCAGTCTTCATCAGAATCAACGTTGTCTTCATCGTCTCTCTTGGTGTCAACATTATCATCATCATCACCACCATCAGCGGTAGCACGATTGACTGCTTCATCAGCTATACTAGCGGTATTAACAGCCCCAGTGCCTTGTGCACATAAGAGGTTGTCGAGTGCAGCCTAAAATTGCAAATATGTTGATTCTTTGAAAATGAAAACCTAGTAATATTTGCTGCACGGAGATGAAACGTGAGAGGTCAACTGTTGTGTTCCCAAGAATGTATTGATTGGAGTTTGCCAAAAATAATGATTCTTTTACTTACATTTGCACGTTAAAGTTTACTTGTTACATAGTAAGTTCTTCCACAGAAAAAACCCAGTATTTAAAAAAATAGATAACTATTTTATAAAAAATAATGTAAAGGAGTACCTTTCTTGGTGCAATTTCCACGTATGTGATGGTGCTTTAGACAAGCAAGACCTCGACGAAAAGAATTGATCACCAATAGCGACTGCAAAGACACTGTTCATGTAGCATGTTGTCTAAATTCAAAATACCCTTCCGAATCATTTTTTAATTATTATGGCAAAACTTTACGTCCAAATCTTAAGGTACGCAACGAAAACTGGGCAAAAACACGATCACCTTCGACCTCATGGAGCAGAGGAAACGGGATGATCAAATTTCCCAGGAAACAATACATATTTTAACACTTGTCCCCAAGTGCTTCTCGCAAGTACACTCCCCCAATGGCCGCGAGACAACCACACGCAATCCGCTCTTAGTCATGTTTGGTTACCCAGCAAGCTTGAGAACTGATCCCAAACAAAATTTCCGCTGGCTGCCAAGTGTTGTCCTACTCAGGACCAAGGTCACCCATTCTCTGTAAACGAAGGACAATGGCATTCCAGAAGATTAAAAAAGCAACTTTCTTAATCAATTTTGAAACTCTTTTCATGCTATTAGGCACAGCTTTAAAACCGATTCCCCAAAACAGTTATTTTCTGCGTCAAGCCACTGCTCGCCTTGAATAGCTGTAGCTAACTGCGAGCAGCAGTGTGTCATTTGTAATTTTTAACTTTTGATAATAAACTTGAACTTGAACTTGAGGATGTCCATTTTTTTTGGAGCTATATCTTATATCTTCGTGATTTAAGGCTTTTATATCTTTGTAGTCGTACAAACTCAGGTTATACAGTATCATAATTCCTAGCATTTGGTCACAAATCCTACTACTTTCAGTAACACAGGAACGTTCTACATGTTTTAGCTCACTTGAAACCAGTGCTAGTTTTGATGTGTGAGGAGGTTCATTTTTCTTGAAACTATGACATAGGAACTTGAAAAATAATTGATGAGAGCCACTAGCTGCAAGTATCTCTTTAAAATATTTGTTGTCTAAGAAGGTTTCGGATTTACTCATGCTGGCGGAAAGAGAATAATTTATATTTGCCCCAAATGATGAAACATTGTTCCCGCTTTGAGAAACACGAAGTTTATATCTCACCGTTTGTAAAAATGGGCATTCTTTCTAATTTCGGTGACCATCCTGTGGTTAGACATGAAATAAACGAAGATTTCAAAGTCTACTGTCCACCATTGTTTCCATTTTAAGACTCGTGTCTCTGCTTTCGCTATGTGTAAACTTTACTGGGATCTGGTTTGACAACGTTTTTCTCTTTTCTGCACTAATATATTCTTTGACAGTAGAATGATCATCACTGATCTTTCCTGTTATTGTAAACCGTGGCGCACTCGCACTAAATAATTTTGAACTAATTTGGTATATAATTACTGTTGGGAGCACTTATTATCAGGCTCAACTAAAATAAACGGTTTTTTCTTGAGCAAAGGGAGAATAAAACGGAATATGTACATTAAATCGAATTCTCCATCTTTTTACAAAATTAACTTGGGTTTTTTAACCTTTTAGCATATTTCCTCGACACTTAAGCCAAAAACTTAGCTCATTAGCATTCAAAGATTCGGGGTTTCTGCTGGCCACGGACGTTTCAAATGACCTTTTTAAAGCAATTTAATCGCCCACATTTTGCGGTCAGCAGTGTCTAAATGAGTAAAACGTAATGTTAGTTTGTGGCGATCCGTGATTCATCTGCCATAAAGCATATTTGCGCGCAATATGGAAAGGGACATTACTCGGAAGTTTCACAATCGATTTCCCTTTTCTTAGGAAATATGAACCTTCAAAGAACATATTCAATGAATGTAACAGAAATCTTCATTTCGCATTGATATTTTATGTTGCGGTTACGACTAATTTCGGTGATCAAAGCAAGAGTAAGCAGGAATCCAAAGTTTTATTTGGAGGACAGATTGCGGTTGATTTATCATGTTTTATTACAGAAACCACATTGGCAAGTGCTGTGAGTGCAAATGTATCTGAATTTTCGCTACAGTTTTGTGCCTACGATATGGATGGATTGAACGCTACGTTTTAGCTCACAGGGCAAAACTGTTGCTGTTAGTGGAAGGTTAAATATATGAGCAACGATAAACTTGGAAAATGAAAGGTTAGTAAGTGTTATATTTTGCACACCAGTTCACCTGGGCCAAATTCTGCAAAATTTTGTTAAACAGTTATGCAGTTCGTTTTTGTTGCGAATCTTTGTAAGTCACGATGTCGTTTGTGTTTGTTTGTAAATAATGAAAAATAAATCAATAAAAGAACAGATGATAGGTGTCATTTATTACGCTGACGTTGTTGTTCAATTACTTCAACTAGGGCTTGATCTCGGCTGTGATGTTTAAATAAGGGGAGTTTTCATATCACAATATGACTTCTTATGCTCTATTCCTTCAAGTCCTTCACAATTGGCTTAATTGTCCCCGGATAAACAACACGCTTCCTACGCTTTCTACCTTCCTCCCTCTCCATAAAGGTGTGCTCTACTCGCTTCCCAGCTAGCACTTTTGGAGAAATCATGGCTCACTTGGTCTTTTTACAGGGATTCTTATCAGATGTTTCCATCTGTTTTCTTTTTCCTGCGGTTGACTCCAACTTCAACACTACCAGAGCTTTTCTTTGCCTCATTATTTTCCGCTGAACCTCCAGTCTCTCTTTGAGAATACTGACACGCTCTTCCAGCAAACATTTTCGTTTTTTTTTGTTGAGAGTGTTTGTAGTGATGGTTACTGACTTACTGCTGCTTGAATCAAGATCAGCCAGGTGTTCAAAGTGCGGCACAAAGGTAATTGACTCTTTCAAGTTAGGAATCATTTCAGCAAGCGATAACTTTGAAATGCTCCGCATCTTTCCTTTCCCAGGAGGTAATAACTTCCCAGTCCCAAGTACAGTTTTCTGATATTTGAGCTGCATCTCCACAGCCTTCTTTCCTTCTGCTTCAGTCTCTAACTGCTGCAGACTGTCATCAACTTGCTGGGATGACTTCCACTCTCCGCCATACCTTGTTACCTCTGCAACAAATTTCGACTTTGCTGCTGTCTGCTTTGCAATTTTCGTTTTCTTTGCCTCCCTTTTCCGCTCCAGCAAGGCCTTCTGAGCTGCAACATACTGTCCTAGCTTCTTGTTGATCAACAACAACATTTTATTTAGAAGGCAAGAACAGTTTACAATGTATATGGCAGAGCTACACCGCAGATAGCATAACTAATCAAGGCGGGTAGCTTCATAATATGTTAAAAGAATGTTTTGTGGCTGTTCGTTTTTAATATTCTTTACAATGTATGTTGCTTTAGGAAAAGTATCTTTTAAAAAAGTTATATACGTATATATAGGTGTATGCATATATAGGTGTATGTGTTAGGTGCGAAAGCTGTATTTATAATTGTGTAATAGGGTAATTATTTCTGGGACGTTAATATAATCATCCTCAGTTTCAAGAATGCTTTTTAGTAGAGCCTGTAAATTATACTTAAATATATTTTTACTTTCATTGCGTAACTTTTGTGGTAAACTATTCCAAATAGTTGTGCCAGATCGAGAGAATGAGTGTTTTTGAATTTCAGTCCTTGAAGATTTTATATAAAATTCTCCGCTGCTTGCGGATCTTGTACTATAATTATGCACATAATTTGACTTTTTAAAGAGATTTTGTATCAAAAGAGGTGAGACCCGTTAGAGATATCGTACATTAGGTTAGCTGTTCTTTGAAAAGAAATCATATGAATAGGAAGAAAATTAGATGACAGAAAAAAAGGAACGGCGTGTTGTTGACTTTGTGCAAAGTTCATTAGTCTAAGAAAGCGTTTCTGAAGGATAAGTAATTTGTTACGATGTGAGTTAGCAGCACGTCCCCAAGCAACTACGCCCTAAGACAAGTAAGGCAAGATAAGTGATTGGTATAAATTAACTAATATGTCGAATGGTAGAAAGTGCCGAACTTTTGAGATAAGTCCGACAGATTTACTTATTTTGAGGGCAATATGATCTATATGTTGCTTCCAGCTGAGGTGGCTATCAATTAATACTCCAAGGTATTTGACACAGTCTTTATATTTAAGAGATGTCTTAAGTTGAGAGTTTTGCTCTTTAAGTATGTCATCATTACAAAATTTTTGTGCCAAATTTTCGCCGCAAAATACCAAAAATTCAGCGAGCATTAACTTTTTTTACAGCCCTCGTGGGAGAACTAGAACCGAGAAAGCTGCGTTTGAAAAAATGAACCGTGTAGCTTCCCGACTGCCGGTACTGAAAAATATTTAATTTGCAATAACTCGCGAACAAAATTAGATATTGATTTTTTTTTGTATAAGAAAGATCGTTTTCAATAAAACAATATATTTTGCTTTTTCAATTTTCAGTATTTTTTCACATTTCAACCTGTTCAAAACAAGCTTTCTCTGGAAATATGAGATTGATACGCTGAGTATTCTTACTGTGAAGTGGTTTTAAAAATTGGAAATCTTAGAAAGAATGTATGGGCTCATTATTGTTCTTGCCTCCAGCTGTTTTGAGGTTTTTTGAGCAGCGATTTCTTCTTTAAACCTACATATATAAAACCGAAAGCTCGGTTACTTATTTCATTTGATAAGTATCCTCAAGTTTTAAAGTCAGTTGTTGTTTATCTTTGTTCTTTCTCCGACTTATAATTAAGTTGTATGCTAATGAAGCAGAATGTAAACAATGACGTCAGCAGAAACTCACCCATTCAGCCGATAAATTATAAGCAAAATGCTATCAAATTCCAAGTTTCTGACTTTCGTATGCGTTAATTTAGTTATACCCTTCAACATACTGTACTTATAGCCCCATGTGTACATTTAAAAACTTGACTGAAATATAAGCGGTGAGTCAAATAACAAGTTTTGCACCGGTGCTTTTCTTTTTAACTGAAGCACTTTCTTCATGTTGATCATGGAAAACACGCAGTTTTCAACTTATACCGTAATTAAACTTTTTCTAATCGTTTTCTGAGACTGCCTGGAAACCCTTCAATATATATATGGGCTGTATTGGCTCATGGCTCTTTTTTGAAACGGTTCCTTTTTTCAGAGAATTTAGTGAAAATGGGCCGAGAAATGATTTTGAATCTCGCCCTCGGAAGGTTCGGAATCCAGCCACTACTTGAATATGCAAACACACGAACAAACCATGCTGCGTTCGCATTGTCCACTAGAAAAACGAGTAACTCGATACTAAAATGGCCGCGTAGGCCTGGGTGCCATGTTTGGGTACACAGAATATTTATAATGTAGAAGACACTCTTGATTTTGAACTTCACATATTCATTTTTATTTAAACAATTTCAGGGACAGCCCTCATCATCAGTGTGGTAATAAATGAGTTAACAAATCTATTTATAGTGAAAGGAAAACAAAGAAAGTATTGTATAAAAAAGCTAAGTGTCAAGTTTAAGTGCGTGACCTGTTGGCTAGCACACGTTCCCAAGGAAACTCCAATCACACTTGGTGTACGAATTTGCGTGTGCAAGATATAATTCTTGTCGGGGAAATTCGCTGACATTTTGGTATACGTACGTGTACGAGAGCACGTCAAGGCTCAAGGGTGACAAGTCCTCACATATTTACAAGCATTTGGCCAAATCGCGTGAATGTAGAGATGCCTGTACAAGCAAGTGTTTTCAAATAATAGATAGAGGTATACAATATGCCATTAAGATCAAAGAGGCCATACAACAACTTACGCAAACACCACGTGCAATGTTTTGATCACGTGCGCTTAAACAATAGCTAATCACAAAACTAAGAGTAGGCAAAATACAGATATTGAGATAGTTACATGTGCCAAAACATGGCCGGGGAGAAAACAAACAACGAAGTAACTTTTCAGTGCAACTTTAATTTTATCTCAGTTGTAAAAGATAACTTTTAAAAGATGCGGAAGAATGGATTTTACTGCAACGTAGATTTTTCTAATGTAATGATGTGATTTTACAACAAGTAACACTGAAAGCACCTAAATTATAATACCTAATGGCTAAGATATTAAACGTGAGCAAAGAAACCTCTACGTTATGAATTTGGAATTAGCCAAAAGCGATAACTATATAAAAACCGCCAAATTACAGTGTTCGGGAAAATAAACGACACCAAGCAATCAGTCACTTTAGCAGAACTAACAGATGTTCGGAAAAAATCTTTTCTGGCCTCCAGCCAACCTCGTTCCCACGGCTTTATGTTGTACCCACAACATAGGGAAAAGCCCTGGGAACGAGGTTGGGCTCCAGCTGCATTGTTCATGTTTTAAACTTTCGGTACAAAATTTGTCGGGAAACATTGCGTTAACTGAATCCTATGATAAAGAAAAACTTTTAGCTCTGGTTTTTTGAAATTTTTTGAAAAACTCTCGACAAAAATACTTGTGTTGTCCTAAGTTTTTACTAGGACGTCATTTATTTAGTTCACGCGGGTAATTCCTGACCGAATTTAGCCAGCCACGATTTTTTTTTCTTTTTCGATTTTGATATCTCTAGAATGCGTAGACAAGTATTCTACAAAACACTTTTTAATTAGGTCACAAAATTGAGCTTTAAAGTTTCTGCACCGGCCGCGCAACGAAGATGACCGGGAGTTGCTAAGTCTGGGTCTAGAACAGCTTTGACGTCACTTCAGTAAGGAATTTTTAACTCTTCATTTCAGTGTTTCAATGTATTTCCATACAAACCCAATTATTTTGCGGTTTGATGAAGACAAAACATGGTCGGATTTGTATGGAAATACAATAAAACACTGAAAAAACTGGCGGGAAGAGTACGCAGTTCCTGAAGTGACGTCACGGTCTGTTCTGGACCCAGGCCTTTAGCAACTCCCGGTCATTTTCGTTGAAGTGGCTGGCACGGGAACTTTAAAGCTCGAATTTGTGGCAAAAATGTGACGTAATTGAAATTTTTTTTAGATTACTTGTCTACGCATTCTAAAGATATCAAAATCGAAAAAAAAATTGGCCATATAGACACTTTAACGAACAAAATACTTTGCAGACTATCCGTCCGTAGAATGAAATACCGTATAAGAAATTTAGTCAACACTTCTTCAAGTAACTGTTAACAACTAACGTCCAGTAACCCGTCCAACCGCAAGTTCTTCAAATAAAACAACGGTAGTCTTGCTGAATTTTTGTCTTTTACATTATTTGCGAGTTGCTCTCCATTACAGCTGATTTCCCCTCCCCTAGCATATCCAGCAATAGCCTATCTATCAACTGAAATGGAAATATTGCGAAAACAATGGCCATTCTGGGCTATATATTATTATCAGCTTACCTATCTAAGAGAGTTAAAATATCTAGAATCAAGACTATTTTCTTTTCTTATAGAAATTATTTAAAAATGTTTTGTCATTGACATTAGACTCTACTGTCATCAGTTCGTGTTTGTTCTGTATCTGAAGATAATAAATCTCAGTATCAAAATCAAATGTCTTCGCGGATGATAATTAATAAGCGCCCTACCTCGAGCCAAAAAATTAAATAAGGGATTGCTCCGTTAAGTATGTGGGAGTCGGCTGCTTATGAAATTGGACAAAGTAAAAGGGTAGGCCATTAAAAAAATAGAGCACATATAATATTCAAGTCATATGCTTGCAAAAGCCGTTCTTCCTAAAAATGTCAGACTCACTGAGTGGGTCAGAGAGTAAACTATAACCAACTTATGGAATCAATCCAATTTCAAGTCATGCTAGTATCCACTAATACTTTTCAATATACACTGAATCAACAAAAAAGATAAATCAACAAAATATTTATTGAAGTTCAACTTCTTCAACATCACTGATTCTCATTGTCAGAACTTTCTGTTTCTTCATGGTCGTCATCAACAGAGCTCTCTGGTTCCTCTGTGTGTTGGATTCATTAGACATACCCAATTTTTCAATGTCGGCACAAACGATGGGGAGCAAATCCTTTTTTCAAAGCTCTTAGATGAGGCATCAGCTGTGAATCCGGCTTCAGATATCAGGATTTTAGGCCACATAGCATCATAGCATTTTTAAGACCTGTAGATTGCATTTTTATTAATGTGTACAGATACAATCTGATCGTCTGAATTTTCTACACACAAAATCTATTGCAAAAGTTTGGTGCAGTTTTATTGTCTTTCGAGCAGTAACTTTCTCTTTTTCTTGCCTTGTTTCCTTTCTTATTCTTTTCTTTGATGTGCAATTTTCTTTGGCAAAAGGAAACATTTCCTCAGTTGTGCTTTTTTGAGCTCCCTCCAGATATTGTAACAGATATCAGACAGCAATTGAATCAAACGTTTGAACTGTGGCAGAAGATGTATATAAAGAACAGAAGACAAAATGAGCTGGCCACATGCAGGCAACTATATGAAGGTTTTCCTTACCCCAAGAAAGAAGTTCTCGGCCCATGTAAGGTAATTTAGACTGTGGAATCCGGAATCCAGTCCTCGGAATCCGGAATCCGGCAAATTTTAGCCTGTAGAATCCGGAATCCAGGACTTTGGTATCCAGAATCCAGGACTTTGGAATCCAGAATCCAGCCCTTGGAATCCGGAATCCAGCTTATGGAATAAGGAATCCAACCACTGGAATCTGGAATCCACAGTGTGGAATCCAGGACCCAAGGCTCTCTTGGATTACCTTACATGGGCTGAAAGTTCATTTATTTACACTTACAGCTGACAGGAAACAGGAAAAAATACCCGTACTCGGTTATTTCAAGAAAATACAGTTCTTGAATTAGCATTTCGAAGTTGGAGAGCTTTATATGGAATACTTGACTGAAGGAATCCTGTAGCACATCTTGGGAGCTATACGATTTTTGCATCAAGTATCCGATATTGAACGATTTCTTTAAATGATTCCAAGACCCAAAACTGACGACAGTGCTCTACCCAAGCTGAAATACTTATTCTATGATTTGACGCCAACAGCCAATGGTGAGATTCCTAAAAAGGTTGGTGACTGCTACTAGCTTAGGTAGAGCTCAAAAAATATTTTTACGAACAACGAATCTCCGCTGGATAGCAATGTTTCCATTACAAATTTTTCAAAGAAATTTGCAGTTGCAGAGAATTTGGTAAGGAACGGTACCTACAACATCTGCAGTACCTGAAATGAAGAAAATAAAAGAGCAAATGAAAGGGCAAAAAACAAGAAAGAATAGTCAGAAAAAACAAGAAGATTATAATTGGAAAGCCACGCTAGAAAGTGGAATGATTAAAAAAAGCTCAAAGTTACAATCTTGGACCTTTTTTTTAAAAAATAACATAATCCACTCCAGCGAAAACTGAGTAAATCTAAAAAAGTCCAAGTAATAAGTGTTCAGCATAGACTTCGAGAGAATATTTTCGTTAATTATGAAAATAATCAAGCTAAGTAAAAGGAAAGGTATTCCATTATATTACACTTTTCCAATATTTTCATCGTTACTGTAATTAATTATTTAAGTCCTGATAGTTTAAATACAGTTACAAGTAGAAAATGGGCTTGTTTCTTGGAATATTCAACATCGCACAAATTTAGTACATTTACCATAACCGATTCATGAAATTATGTAAGGCTAAAAGACAATGACTTATAGTGGAAAACGCTCTTGAAAACGTTTTCAAAAATAAGATTTTGTTTGCTTTTAAACATTTTACAGTCTTCATAGTTTTATCAATTTTATCCTTTTTTAGCGAACTCATAATAAATATAACCGAATGGTCTGTAAACTTTAATTGATGCATGTTTTCAACTTATAATGACATTGAGTACAACCGTTTTTTTCTCCTGATTGTACAAAATTTATGAACCATGCATTTATTCCTTCCTACTGGGTAGAAGCATTTAAAAAGTTTAGCGTTAATTAACAAACAGCGATCTTTGCAGGCTCTCACTGTTTTATTGTAGTTGACTGTCAACACGTCATCTCATTATCAACCATTAGGAGCGTCAGTTAACTTACAGTTTAAGTACAGCTGTGTGCCATGTACATCCGCTTGTAACTTCCGCGTACAGATCACTCTGTCTTTGTACATAGCGTTTTTGACACTGAATTTTTGGGGAATTTCTTCGTTACTTTAAAAAATCTTGAGTCTTTCTATTCGAAACTAGAATCCAGTTAAAGATACAACAGCATGGTCAATATTA
>JAODFW020603423.1:0-19150 GCA_027575235.2 Palythoa mutuki | reverse complement strand
CTGTTGCTGTTACTGTTGCTATTACTGTCACTGTTACTATTGCAGTTGCTGTTACTGTCACTGTTGCTGTTACTGTTACTGTTACTATTACTATTACTATTACTATTACTATTACTGTTACTATTACGGTTACTGTTACTGTTACTGTTATACTATTACTGTTACTGTTACTTTTACTGTTACTATTACTGCTACTGCTACTGTTGTTATTCCTGCTACTATTACTATCACTATCACTATCGCGATCACTATTATTATTATTATTATTATTATTATTATTATTATTATCATTATTATTATTATTATTACTGCTAATGTCACTGCTATTACTACTGCTACTGTTACTATTGCTGCTACTGTTACTGTTATTATTACTGACATTATTACTGTTTTCGTTACTGCTACTGCTACTGCTACTGTCGCTATTACTATTAATGTTACTGTAACTGTTATCATTACTGCCACTTCTACTGTTGCTGTTACTGTTACTGCTACTGTTACTGCTATATTGCTACTGTTATTGTTATTGTTATTGTTATTGTTATTGTTATTGTTACTATTACTATTGCTGTTACTGTTACTGTTACTGTTACTGTTACTGCTACTGTTACTGCTATATTGCTACTGTTACTGTACAAAAAGATTCACTAAAATTTGAGAACTAAATATTGTTCAACAAACAATGAAGGTAGTTCGCCTCTAAATACAGCCGTACAATACACGATAGTCGTTCTTTTAAAATAAAAACCGCTTACAGAAAAACAAATAAACTAATAACAAATTTAGGTTGAAGTGGGGCATTTTAATTAGTTGTTAGGAGACAGCTTTGTATAATTATTGGAAATTAGATTGTACGAGATTCTATATTAAGTTTAAAAAATAGTTCTTGCACATTTAGACTTATTGCCTGAAGACGTGCCAAATAAAACGCAGTATTCTCGCAGGTGGCAAAAATACAGAACGGAAACACACGCTTGGTTGGTTAATACTCGACCCGAGGGCTGCTTGATTTTCACCTTTGCTGTTAGCATTGATCTGGACTGAGGGGTGTTATAAGAAACCGCATAATTAAAACCTGTAAAGAACGCGGAGGTTTTGAAATAGAACGACAACCGCCTCTATACCTGTCGGCTCCTGGTGTTTTAGCCACACTTCATAGGGCAGTTTAAGGTTGCCAGCGGTGTTTTAAAAGAAAGGTTCAGTAGGCTACTAAAAGAACTTACTTCCCGCTAAGCGACGTGCAGCTACGTCTTACCTGCTTATAATAAATTTTAAACTTTATAATGCGTCAGTCGCCGGTTGTGCTATTCCGCCCAACGTACGCGCTGTTTTCAGTGGAAATAAGCGGCAGCTCAGGTTTGTCGTATGTGACATATCGTGCAAGACGCTTCTCATTTAGAATTCATTTATATGTTTAATTTGGCGAAGAAGATAAGGTAAATACCATTGTCGCCTGAAGAAGAGAAAAGTTTGAATATTGCTGCAAGGAGAATTTGTTCGACTTCATTAAATATCTTTTGCAAAAGGTGAGCGGTTTTAACAATTTAATCCGTTGCAATAACAGTCATTTCGTGTGTATTTCGTGTCAATTTAGAACTAATTGAATGCAGGGATATTAATCAGCCGTTATCAAATAATTTAATGAATGAAAATGATTTTAATTAGAGGAACATCGTTAAATTTGATATTATCTCTGAGGAAGTTCAACAACTATCGATCAATATCGATCGGAAACATATAATTGTCGAACGCTTCGTGAAAAGATATTGCGTGAGTCTTTGCAAATTGTTGTTCTTTCATCTACTTCACATTTTACTGAAAATTCATGATATAAAAAAATAAAAAAATGTTTTCTAAGATGTGTTTACAATCTGTTGTATCTACTTCACTATATCATTATTTTAATATTTTCAAATATACAAATAACTTGTGTTGTAAACTTGTATTTTATGAATTAGAAGTGCTTATTAAGAAACTTCGCAAAATTTTAATGGCATCTAAAATAACATTAGAATTTGAGCGTTTTAGAAAATTCTAGATTAAGATAACATTCGCAGTAGAGCAAAAACGGCCGACAGTTTACTTAATATTGTTAACCCCTTTGCTGTTGAGATTTAAAAATCAAAGTCGCAAAATTTCATAAAAATGGTCAACCTCAGAATTTGTTGAAACAATGAAAAACATTTTCTGAATCTATTTTGAAAGAAGAACAAAATGAATGGTCGTTTTAGACATGGTTTCATCAACTGGTTAAAAAGTTAGAATGAATAATACCAATCATTTCTACTCTTCAAGATAAACAAAATGAATAGTCACTTTATAGGGTTTTATCAACTGGTTCAAAAGTTAAAATGAATAACACCAATCATTTCTACTCTTCAAGAT
The DNA here is from genome assembly GCA_027575235.2 of Palythoa mutuki. Lineage (NCBI taxonomy): Eukaryota > Metazoa > Cnidaria > Anthozoa > Zoantharia > Sphenopidae > Palythoa > Palythoa mutuki. The sequence goes on along the minus strand of JAODFW020603423.1, from coordinate 16,765 downwards.
AAACAAAATGAATGGTCACTTTAAAGGGTTTCATCAACTGGTCAGAAGTTAGAATGAATAACACCAATCATTTCTACTAGTTTAAGACAAACAAAACGAATGGTCATTTTATAGGGTTTCATCAACTGGTAAAAAGTTAGAGTAACATATATCTTCTACTCTTTAAGACAAATAAAATCAATGGTCACTTTATAAGGTTTCATTAACTGTTTAAGAAGTTAGAATGACTTTCTTCAAAACTATTAAAATGAATGGGCACTTATAGGGTTTCATCAATTGGTTCAAAAGTTAGAATAACATGCAAATACCTTCTATTCTTTAAGACAAATAAAATCAATGGTCACTCTATAAGGTTTCGTTAACTGTTTAAAAAGTTAGAGTGAATAATACCAATCATTTCTACTCTTCAAGACTGACTAAATGAATGGTCATTTTACAGGGTTTCATCTACTGGTTCAAAAGTTAGAATGAATAAAACCAATCATTTCTACTCTTCAAGACAAACAAAATGAATGGTCACTTTATAGAGTTTCATCAACTGCTTCAAAAGTACAAAGGAATAACACCCATCATTTCTATTCTTCAAGCAAGCAAAATGAATGGTCACTTTATAGGGTTTCATCAACTGGTTCAAAAGTACAAAGGAATAACACCCATCATTTCTATTCTTCAAGCAAGTAAAATGAATGGTCACTTTATAGGGTTTCATCAAATGGTTCAAAAGTTAGAATGAATAACACTAATCATTTCTACTCTTCAAGACAAACAAAATGAACGGTCACTTTATAGGGTTTCATCAACTGGTTCAAATGTTAGGATATTTGTGGTTTATGTGAAATTACCTCAAAAACAGTTCGGTTTCAGGAAAATATGGGATTTTATTAAAAAATTCGTCTTTATTTCATTTCAAAAAGGTAGATTGCTTCACCGAAATATTTACAAACAGTTAAATACAGATTTTTCCTTTCCATTGCTTTTGAGATCTCAAATTATAAAGTGACTTCTATTTAGCTTGTAAATATACAAAACTCGATTCGATCAATATTTACGGACATCTTTCTTTCATTTATATTTGTACGTCTATCTGTAATATCATCAACCCGGTTTGTTGTAAATATACAAATACTTATCTTGCATGGAGTAGATTCGTTTTAAAAGATTACAGAAATGAAATAATATCCAACATCATACTGACTAAACTGTTAATTGGTCCTAAATTCGTTTTTATTTATCTTGTGTTAACTAGAAGCGGGAGTCCCACGCATATATTAACTTGATCGAAATAATTAAAAGTTGTGGAAATATCACCTCGGGCATTAAAGATTTAATCATGTTTTCTTTCTTAACACTAATAACAGATTTCCTTAAAAACATAAACGAAGTCTTCGCCTCAAACGCACTATTATCATAGATTAGAAGCACGCGAAAATGGTATAATTACAATATTCTAAACTTTATCGTCAAACCATGTGTTTTTATACTAAAAGCGAGTAAGATCGAGTTCCCATAACAAATATATTGCAAACTTTATTAGACCACCCGTCGCACATTGTGTTTGTTGAAGTATTCTGTATAAATTTGTTTTCAGTATTGAAAATGAAATGCTAACATCGGTTCTACTCGGCTCTATATTAAGAAGTTAAAAATACCAATTGCGAGCTTCATGGACAAGATACTGAATCACAAATGTGTGATTAAATCTGGACTGTTCCAAAATTGTAAAAACTACTTAACGTTGACCCTTGAGCGCAGCTTTTGTTAATTTGATTTATGTAGTTAGAACTTGTGACATCGCAATGAAGCGATAGTTTTGAATTGTAAAACTTTTGGTGTAAATGCGATTTGAGATAACTACCAGAACTAAGTGGTACAACTCCCATCGTTTTGACCAAATAGAAAGATAATCAGCAGGTTTCTGTGCAAAATTTTGAATCTCTCACTAGCAGACTGAACTGAATCTAGAGAAAAGAATACCTCACTTGAGTTTTTAATGAATACAGATGTGTTTCATTGTCACTTTGAAGGCGCCGACAATGAAAACAAGCTAAGTTGGCGGGAGTCCCACTAAGGTGTCCGTCGACCTTCGATGAAGTTTTTCTAAGATTACTTCTCAACCCCAGGGCAGATATGTACATACCACTTCCAGACAATATAAAAAAAAATATTATTACTCCTCTATTTGCTCTTCATCGTTAGCACCTCAAAGTGTTGAGTGTATCAGTGACATGATCAGTTAAAGGTCTTGCTGATGATATCGCCTTGAGTAAATGGTAATTGGCACGGGGCATCGTTTCCGGTTGAAATTCCCACTTGGAGAAGATAAATAACATGGTTTTGAAAACTTTGTTTATTTCTAAGCAGGCGCCTGTCAGCACATTCACTTCTGGCTTGGGCATTGATTCTACACTGGGGTAGCTGACCCCTAATCTTGCCAGCGCGATGAAATTGATTCTCAGCATGCCAGCTTGGCTGTAATTAGTTAATATCACATGAGACAAAGCCTTATCGCTAAGATCTCACATAGGCGATTAATATGTTTACTTTCGTCTCGCCCACAAAAAAATCCGAGATTTTAAAGATTTGTTTGAGCTGCGTTGCTAGTGAATTTCCTTTGTTGATTCGAATCAAACACGATTAGCTTTCCTCGCGTAAATTGAATCCAACACTCGGATGTCCCGTTGCGCCATTGAAAGTTGTAATACTGTCTTGGCAGCGGCAAAAGAACCAATTAGATAGAAGCTAAATGAACAGTCCGCGAGGCTAAAACTAATTTTCACAACTCCAGTTGTTTTTGTAGCCTGTTGTTTGAAGCCACTCCCCCAAAACAATGCATCACCTCGTTTCGCTCTTCTGTGCTTTCTTTTATTGAATATTAGTAATTTTGTAAACAATGCCGGAATTATAGGCCCCTCGGAAGGACATTGTGCTCGAACCCTATGGCTCTGATCATTTGTTCTATCAAGCAATAGGAATCATCGCCTATGGTGACTCAAACATTTAGAACTGTTAATTTCTACCATCTTAGTATTTAACTGCAGTGAAAGACAACACAAGCAGTCTATTTGATATTTGACCAAAGGCATATATATCTATTTGTGAATTTTAAGATGCAAAATAGAATAAAGTTTTTGCTGCTCTTATTTCAATTGTGTATAAAAGCAAAGTGTTCAATTTTCTTTAAGATCCCACGGTTAGGGCTTTGTTTTAAATGTAAGGAAAATTTGTTTACCATGACAGACTGCTTATTTAGACAACGGACAAACCAAGCCGTTTCAGAAGAAGTATTTTTCCCACGAATTAAATGTGTAGGGTTATTCTGTTATTTTTACAATGTAAATGTCATTGTACTTATCAAATTAAAATATTTTAAAATCCTTCTCCTTGCGAAGTCGTTTAGTCAAAACGTGGCCCTGCAGGAAAATCCACCATTTACCAAGGCGAGTTGTTGTATGTTCAAGTTACTTTGTAAATTTGAATATGCTCTCTGTTCTCATTACTACATCAGACAAGAGAAAGTACTTTCAGACAAAACCGACTTTGTTAGCAAATTAGATAAGTTAAAGCTCCGCACAAGACTTCAATTAAGATCTGTATTAAGCGGACAAAGTACTTATTCCTCTTTTATTGTCCGCAATGCAGTTTATTACTTTATATCGGCTTTTACTAATCAGACAAGAGGATGGGACTATTTCGTTATGGGAACAAGATATAAATACAAACTTTACGCATATCAAAACCATTCCCATAAATTTACGGCTTCTATACTAATCTATACTGCTGCGGGAAATGGTCTCTATCCATCACGAATAGAAAATACTCCCAGAATACGTGGCTTTAAACTACCATATCGTAAATTCTTTCCAGTTACTTGTGGATATGTTTATTTTGGCGGTTGGCTTTCGTTTCTGGGACGGATGCAATCTGAAGTGGCGTGAAATCCGTCTTAAACTTTCTAAATTTGGCAACTGTATCAATTTTTGACAGGATTTTGGCGATAGATATTTTTATAAATGTGGTATGTAGTATTTAAGCGCCTATGAGAAACTCTTGTTTTCATCTTAAAAATTAAAAACACCACATCTGCCCCTTTATACTGAGTTTTGTTGTGTTCTAGCAACTCTTAAGTTGAGTCGTTTGTGCGTTTCTTTGTAGGGACTGTGGGACAGAAACCTTTGCGCCACCAAAATGCGTTTGAAAAAAGGCTATCATTTGTAAAAACAACGTGTTTAAAGCTTTCAATTCATTTTTTGTAGCAAAGCCGAGACATTTCTATAACAACTTTACGAAATCTTTGAGTTCTGTTGATGTTTTTAGTATCAGCCTTGAAGTTCACATGAAAACAGAAAAATAAACACGAACAGCTTTCTCGGAAAGTCCGCGAAAATGGAGCCATAAAATAGAGTCATATGCTTATTCTTTCGATAATGATTTCTTAAAGTGACTTCGTTAAGATTTAGAACAGAAGACCGCCTTTCTCGATGAGTTCCGAATCTATCTTTTAAAGTAATATTCATCAAACAAGTCAGTATGTTTATATAAAGGGGCTTTACTTGATTTATAGTCCAAATTTCCTCAAGCTAGAGATGCATGTCTTCTTTGTTAAATTGAATGTAAATCTGGATAACTTTTGTAGTTTTTAATCAAATATCAGTTAAAAAAACTAAACGTTCAAAACAATATTCACAAGAATAGCTGAAGTAAGTCAAGTTTACTGTAAATAAGTGAAAACAGTATCGAACGCGTTTCAGTTAACTCAAATCTAATTTGTGTTGTATGTTCGGTTCAAGTAGACAATAAAATAAGAAAGCTGATATATTTATTTGAAGATAAGTTTCTTTTAGATGAACTAAATGGCTGTGCATTCTGATCAGTTATTCATTAAGAAAATTGAAAATGTTTTAGAATAAAAACAAGCTTTATAACACACCAGAAGAAAAGAATGTTGCGAGTCAGAAAACAAGTTCCTTAACTAAACTCATAAAATAACAGCAATACTTAAGAGCGTTGCTAATGGATACAAAACTTTGACGCAAACCTCGGTAGAAAGGAAAACTGTTCGAAAAAATTTCGAAAAAAAATCTCTGATATTCAGAAATAAACAGAAATCGTTTATTTTTTGAGGTCAAATATTCTACGCTTAAGAGTTTTCATTGAACTGTACTTGTCATCATAAAACACAATCTAAATACAATATTATTTGCACCTGTATCTAAAGCTGGAGTATTCATGTTGTCCTTTAACGCGAAGCTCGTCTCAGGATATACTGAGATAATTTCTTCAAGCTTTAAACTTATCTTCTAAAATATTCAAAGCTTTCTGTTCGTTTTTCGAAATCATTTTTCTTTCAAATTGCAGTCAAAACATATTGTTCAATTCTTCTTGCGTGAAGGCTGTACGTTTTTGGCAAATCACTAAATTTTGTTACTTCTGAAAAAGTTTATGTTATTTTTAAGTTTAAATGAAACTTTAAACAGAAGAGAGTAAGCAAATATTATTGCTGACTTTTCTTGCTTGTTTTATCCCATGTTGGCGTGTTTTAGGCTTGCCCAGTTGGGATCTCTTGTTTAGAAAGTTTTCTCAAAGCGGTGCATGTACTGTGCGAAAATTCATCCAACGCTACATACCATCAAGTTTTCTTTTAAAAAGAAACTTTTAGTTATCAATACGTTTTCAATATCGGGTGAGCAGATTGAATGAAGTTCTACAGGGATACTTTTGAAATACTGAGAAATATTGACATTTATAGTAGGCTAGTGGTATCCATTGAGGTAATTTTATTTTTTCAATTGTAGTAAACTATCTTTTCTTCAAGTTTGAATAAATCTAATTTTTCGCATTTTTAGTACATTCATTCTATGTTTCTTTTAATCGATATCGAAATTCATCTTATTGTCTCTGCAATAAATCTTTTCTCAAAAGATTAGTATTGTGATTAATACATATTGCTCGGTGTATACAGAAAGGAGATGCGATTATGTGCTTTCAAATCTAGACCTTATATACATGTTTTTCTTTCTTTATATTCGTTACATTAATAGACATTTAAGCCTTTAAAGCGTTTTTGTTTTCGTTCTATGATAATTCACGATCAGCAAGAATACCAATCTTGGTTCTTGGTAAGGGTTGGCCGTGGTGGTGAAGGAACGGAATTCGCTGTCGTTTCTCTTTCATTACTGTCTCTTTTTCCTTGTCTGTTTGTCAATGGTGGCGAAATAGGCCTCAGGTTTCCAGATTCGTGTAGTTTCATATGTTTTCGAAGAGAGCTCGGATGCGTGTAGCTTTTGTTGCAACCGTCTATTCTGCAGATGTACGGTTTATCGGAAGTGTGAACATGTGAATGTTTCTTCCTATCGCTTGAGTTTGCAAACCTTCGATCACAACCTTGAAATTCACAGACAAAAGGTTTCTCTCCTGTGTGGGTCCTCTTATGAATTTTTAAGTTCTCGGAACGTGCAAAGAGTTTTCCACATCCGTGAAAGGGACAAGGGAACGGTTTCTCCCCTGTGTGAACTCTTATGTGATTCACAAGTTTATACTTTGCTTTGAATGGCTGCCCGTTGCGTGAGCAATCCTGCCAGTGGCACACATGAAGGTTTGTATCATTTGAACTAACATGTTCATCTGAAATGTGAGTCACTAAGTCCGACATCATCGTGAATTGATTTCCGCAAGGTTTTCGTTTACCTTGTACGGGGTTCTGATCTATCCAGAGACACGTGAGTATCTGGTTTGACGGTTGTTTGATGGGCAATGGTAAATATACTCCAGTTGGAGCCGCACTGGGGAACGCTGCATGTTCCATGAAAGACCCCAGCCCTTGTGTAAATCGATCAGATCTATAAAAATCCGCAGATCTACGTCCGTATCCAAGCGGTGCGTTGATTGCCATTGAGTGTCCATGGTGAGGTGAAGCCGGCTCATGGCTTGAAGGTAAGGAGCTATAATGAATGTGAGGCCCGCTAGGGACATCTCCGAGTCCCTTGTGTGTGACTGCATGATGGTAGTTAATGTTATTGCCATGGATTGCTGGAGCTGTCGGAGGTGAAGGGAAGATATTATGCCTGTGTGAATGAGTGTAGTTGGGGGCGTTTGAAGTGATAGAATCGCCACCATGAAGAGCCATAGAAATTGAATGCGAACTGGCGATGTTTGACGATGGCAAATGCGGGTGAGATTCTTGATGGTGAAGAAACTCGTGGGGATTGTAGGCAGGCGATGCCAAATGGCGATACGCTGGAAACGAATGATAAATGCTCTGTTGTGGAGTCATACCAGGCGCCTTCTGTTCGTACTGTAATCCATCGGGAGTTACTCTCGCTGACAACCGTAAGGAAGAGAGATGTCCACCGGAGTCCATTAAATGATTCATCCCAGCAATTGGCGCTTCTTTTCCTCCCTCGTTATGAAATCCCGCGGCTGAATTCGATCTTCTTATAGACACCTCTTCGTTTGCTGAATGTGTTCTGTTCGAGTTGTACGGTAAAATGGAGCGCTTTTCGTAAAGCCCATCCATATCAACGTTTCCAGGGGCATTGAATATGGATAAGCTGTCCAGAGCGCTATGTAAATAGTTAGTTGCAATACTATTATTTCGAATATCCTACGCGAACTGTTTGAGTGTGCCAGCATATGTCACACCGTTAAGCCACAGCACGACTCCAAGCTTGTCAATTGTCTTAAGGACTCTGCGAAAGCAGTGAGCATGCGCAGACCAGTGATCCTGTAGGATTTCATGATTGGCCCTCACCTGCTGCGCTGTGGTTATATCTCTAATTGTTTGATAGCTTGGAAAAACACGCTATATTTGGCATGGGATGTTATTAACTTAAAACCTTCCACAAACATTCCATCTGATTTTTTTTCGACAAGATGCTATATTAGATTAATAGTATTAAAGCGGATATATTGTGGTGATATTCTTGAGAAAAGACAGCTTGTGTTAACCGATAGCGGTCTAGAAAGACAGTTTGGCAATTTGTGATGAGTGGTTGCTTTCTCGCAGGTGATAGAAGCTTGATTGACAGATGGGTGGGACCGGTTTGAATAGCACAGCACGAGTCCATAAACACCTTCAAGCAATAGACGACCATCAAGCGTTACCTTGCTAGTACTTGAGCTCGAACGCTCAAATCTAAACAGACCTAATTTGTCTCGAATTCCTATTAAAAAAGAGGTAGCTCTTAACAACGCTAAAAGCTTTGCGCTCTCGTCCTTAATCACTTTGCGTTCACGGTCTACTGTCAAGGCCAAATTATTAACACCACATGTGTCAGAATAGTATTGACCAAAACTACGGGATACTGCAAGGGTTTTCATTGCTGAGGAAAAAACCTCCCGCGGTCAAGTCTTTGAAAGATGCGAGAGCCACTCTAGGTTATTCAGCAGGACTCTTTTGCTTATCATGACTGCTAGCCGTAAAAACTAGCGAGAGGAAACGATTTCTTAACCTCGGAAACTATTCTGAGCTGCGTTTTCTCCTGTTATCTACTCCAAGGACATGATGTCTAATTACTAAGATAACCATCAAAAGTATCCTAGCTCACAGCACAGAGATGATATTCATGCGGATCTAAAGCTTTCCACTTTTTAAAGAGACGTTAAGGTAGCATTGTTAATAAACTGTGCTTCTCAGTGTCTCAATCCAGCGGAGCCTGTGACTATTCATTGTTTTTAAATATCACATCAGGACTGGGTTTGCAGGTTTTTCGACTGTTATTCCCATATGTTTACTTTTTCGTGCACGCGATTTACCAGTGTGAAGGGGAATTTATTAACGGGACTTGGTGTTACAATTGATGAGTAACTGAACAAGATCGGCACATCTAATTGAATTTATTCACAAACCCTCTGCCCCATTAATCTCGGTGTTTTGTTCATTAATATGCTGCCCACAGAAGAGTAATATTAGTATTCTGAGAAAAAGACGATTTTTTGACTGTATCCCGCGTAGTGTGTAATGATTCTCGATTGTTATTGAATTTTAAGTGGCAATTGACAAATTTGTTTTGTGCTCTCTCTCAGTATCTGCCGAGCAGCGAGTGGTTTAAGAAAGAGAAGAAAGTGTATTAAACGAGGGGAAAATCGTTTTTAGTGGAGCTAAACTACTTTTAAATGCAATATCTTGGTTAAGACCGTTTGAACTACCCCTTTGTTTCAAAAAGAATTTAAGAAATCAAAAAAGGGTATGAAAATCTATCACTGTGATTGTACTCTCAGTTCACACCGGATGAAAGTAAGAATACGGCAGGGATCTTAAGACAAAACCGAAATCACAAATGCTTGCAGAAAAAAAGAGCTGTTAATAAAAACAGCGTTATTGAATCCGCTCAGTGTTTACTGAATTTAACAAAACCTTTCTTAAAGCAAGCGCAGCAATCTTTTTTCCGTCTTAATTAATCCTGGCAGAGCGCAGACAAAGTAAACATTTTCTTGAGCCAAATTGTTTGAGGAAAAATGCTGTCTCGTTTCAATTTATCATTTGAGTGACTTTTGTGGTGACGATATGACGAGTAAGTTAGCCACTCACCTGCTATTGACGAAAACTATAGGGTTGATCATATAGTATTGACCAGATGGTTGGTGATATTTTCCTATATAAGCACTTCACTGCAATATAAAAAAACTAATTCGAATTCCAGAATAAACTAATTCTAAACTCTTTTCAAAACAGTAATAAACAAACGCACTTGTTTAAAAACATATATTCAAACTGAATATGAACCGGCAATGAATTCGTTCTGCGCCACGGCAAAGACACACTTCTATTCTTTTTTCTGACTTGAATTTTTAGCTTTCTCAGCGTGTTATTTGCTAGACAAGGTAGTTAGGTGTTTGAGAACTGTGATAAATACCTCCTTGGGTAGAAAATATTTTTACCCAGTTGGCCAAAAAATTGGCAAATTGAGATCCACAACTTAACCCCCTGGTAGGACGAAAGACCCTTTGATGGAACACAATTGAAATTTTCAACATATTTGTTTGTAATGGGTTCTATGAGACTAAAGCTCATATCACATACAGACCCGATAGAGATTAAAAAACGTGTTGTACTCCAGTACTGACAAACAAGTTCGGAAGTAGTAGTAAAACTGTTAGTATTTGTGCTTGTTTTAGCATTTGCTCGAAAAGATTCGCATTGGCGATTTAGATGTTGTCTTTTTACACACGTTTAGTACTTAATCTGACATTTTAGCCCTGTTTTCGCAAACATCTTAACATATACCGCGTGGCTAATTACATCACTTAAATTATTGCGGCTTCCGGGACCCCAAAAGTTAGACCTCAGTGGATTTAATGACTCCAATTTTACTGTGCCGGCAAAAGTTCTAATAGAAGCGACTTGCATAAAAGCTCTTATGACTTTCAATTCGCATTAATTTCTCTATTAAAAATGTATGATAGTAAGGCCGCTATACATGGTCACTTCTCAGAAAACAATTAAAACTGCTTGTTTGCTATCAATTGAAGCGGCTTTTTGCTCTTCTAAACTAAAACCTCATAGTATCACAAATTAAAATTCTTTGTCGGTCTGTACCTCGTTTAAAAGTTCTTCTATATCCATTAAAAACTTAAGATTTTGCGAATAATAGTTTTACTTTCAAACAGACACTGAATAACTGACAATGGCCCTTCGGGTGGAAAGTTTTTTTTCATCAAGATTAATTTTCCTTCAAACTTAATTTTCTTCAAGATTATTTTCAATTTCTTCTTTTTTTAAATCACTTGCTCCTAAACTGAATGAATGAGTATAATAATTTGTATAAAAAAGTGTTATTTTCAAAGGTTATAAATGTTACCGCGCAAAAAAAAACTAAATCCAAAGTAGTTTAGCCAGGCTTGGTTAAGCAGCAAAACGGTTCAATATGGAAGATAGCATTTTAATTTTTATATCTGAAGTTTTATTGTTGTGGGTTATATCTGCTGACATTTTGTGTTAATCATAAATTGAAAAGAATCGCATATGCTTGATTTTCCGTGACTGGAATATATTCTAAATTGCCAAAACAGCTGTGAGAACGAGCGAAGGTACTCGCAGATTTCTCTGCAGATAATTCGCGCTCAAAGAAAGATCGCATTTTATTTTCTACACATCACTAATGCATCGCTGATTTTATTACGATTAATGCCAAATCATAATTTTCTAACAAGGAAAGATAGATTAGATTTAAGCTATAATATTTATACTTATATTTGAAAGACACTCTTACTTGTATGGTTATTTTCTTTTTGTATAAAACCTTCTCAAAATATTTTTGATGGATCACTTGTCTAAATAAAAACAGATCTATTTTACAAATTTCTTTTTCGGAAGAAATATACTGAAATGAAATCATTCATTGTAACTATAATACTTATTTTCTTTCATCCTACTAAATCAGTTTTAGTTAAATCAAGAATATCTCAAATTTTGAACCGTTAGTTGAAAACCTATAAAGTGACCATTCATTTTGTTTGTCTTAGCAGGGCAAGGGTTCATAATGTCCCTTTTCAGTTTGAAAAACAATAAGTCGTTTGACTAAATCCAATGCTCTTTTGATAACTTTTTTACTCGCTGGCATCACAGACTTTTGGTGATGTTGCTGAAGATGACACCCGATTTTGCTTCGATTTGTTTATTGCTACAAAAGTACAACAGTTTGTTTTGAGGTTATCAGCTCATGTTTTACTCATAAAGCATTTTGTTTGCAGATAACCAGATAGAAAAAAAAAAATGCACATCTGAACTTGTATTTTGCAGTTTAGCATTTTTCATAAACTGACCATACGAAAAGCTTTTTGATTGCATTTTAAAACCACAAAATGCTAAAAAACAAATACACGGTCTTTTTACAAGAACCAGTCAATGAAGTTTGCCGAGGCTTGTTGTTCTTAAATTTCTAGTGACTGTAGCCTCAATTTGTTCTTACATTGCATTTAGTTCTGTGAGCGGTTTTTATTAAAGATAAAACAAAACAGAAACAACGTATGGAAAACGAAACGCCTCCCGCCACACATGTATTGTACGTCTGTATTTATGAGCGAACTACCTTCACTGTTTGTTGAACAGTCTTTAGGGCTCAGATTACAGTCAATCTTTTTTAGTTTTTGTGTTTTATGCTGTGTTTCTAAGTTAAATTACGATATTGCAGTCAATTTTTTTTACCAGAAAAAATTTCCTAGTTGTCGAGCCTCAGCCTAAGCTCGTTCTTAAATTGTCAGTTCTCAAATCAGTTTGGCCAATTCGAGACTCGCTGCTCCTATAGTTATAAAAAAAAATGTGTTGAGCAGCAGCAGTGAGTTTCCCCACTTAGAAAATTGACAAAGAACAGATTATGATTTTGTGTGTTTTTCGATCCTTGGATTAGAAATGAACATAGAATTAGAATATAGCAGTGTTAACGAATGAAAATTTTTCGAACACTGTAAATCGTAATTATGTTACAAATAGTTGTTGAAAAAAGCGAAGAATTTGTATATTTCCGGCGAGAATTCTTGTGGTGGCCACAAGATGACAGACGATGAAAAGCTCCTGGTAGTTTCGCAGTTGGCAAGTGTCAGAAACTTCATAAAACGCTCCCGGAGCTCATTCAGTCATTATATGACACCGTGCGTATCTAAAGCTGACTGATAAAGCAATAAACAGCATTGCTTTTTAGCGAGAATAAAGACTAAGCGGCCTTTTCTTTTCTCGTAATATTAAACACGATTGGTGAAAGTTTCATTTTTGATCTAACACTGAATAACAATGCAAACAAAATGAACGCTTTTTGTTTCAAAATACTTTAAGGTGTGTCTGCTTTGTAAAACGTACCGCGGTTACTATAAGCAACACTGAATAGACAATCTCCAATTGAAATTGTTCTATGTTCTACTTGTCTTCTGAAATAAAAATTTGAAACGCTTAGAGACAAAAGAAGTAATGAATAATCTAAACTACAGATCAACTTTTGAAAAGAAATCATCGTAAATTTGACGAAAAAGAAGATGAAATGGTAAAAGTGACGAATCTAGACGAAAACGTCTCCGTTGTTTTTCGAAACGCACAAAACATGAAAAAGGTGAAAGAGCTTTTTCTTAACTTTTTTTATTTTGTCATTTCCGTCACATTTCTAAAACTTTTTAATTAAAATTTTAGTTTCCTCTTTGCTCAGTCAAAGCCGTGTTTGGCTCTCAGTTTATTCCAATGTCCCGCTGTTGCAGGAGAACACAGCCATATTTTTACAGCTTGTAAACTTCATTTAACCGCTCTGCAACACTCAGAGCAAAACCTTATTGCTAGTTTAAACTCCTTTAACGCAGACTCTTACTCAACTTACAACCCAAACTAACAATAAATTGTTCCATTTGAAATGATAACGCTTTTAGTTTTCTGTAACTTGTGGTTTTGAACTCATATTTTTGGCAGAATCTTTCATGGTGTGATTTTTATAGGAGTCTTGTTGGTGGTGAAGCCGACGTGTCTCGGCTCCCCGTGAAATTCAAATGTAAAAAGAAAGCTGTGAAACACACAGCCAATAGTCTTTAGCTGCAAACTGCTGCGATTTCAAAGTTTTGACAGACTGTAACTGTCACATCGTAGGCTTCAAAAGCAAGTTTAATTCTAGTTGTATTTTAAATCGTGTCTGCGATTTACTGGAAAAACAGTTCCCGGCGATGGCGCACTCTCGCGGCAAAAGTGAAATTAATGGTAAAAATGCTTTGAAAGCAGCCAAATGTTTTCTTTCAAAAATCATCTTATTCGAGAGATAGAAAGCGTGGTTTTGAAGAAAATTGAAGAGATGTCATCTTTTCGAATACCACAACCTCTTTAAAGGATTAAGTTTCTTGATTGCTTTGAGAGTGAAAAGAAAGATGTATGATCTTTGTGTTTGCGTTGTGGTAAGTTCAGTGTGCAATTCGCTTTTGTACAGCTACATAATCTATAAAATATTAACTTGTGATTACCATGTATATTCTTCATTCGCTAACAATATTTTCCATGTTTTCATCATCTTTCTATTTCAATGCTCTCCGCCTGGTTCAGATCACAGTGACTACTTCTGTATGGATCGCGTGGGCTATAGCTCCCAAGTTGTTTAAACATAAGGTTTAACATTTAATCAACACCTTTCGATATGTTTGTTAACACCAACAAGAACTGTTTGAAAATACCACAATATATACATCAACATATTAATTCAGATCTAAGTTTTTTTTTTATTAAAAGAAAAAAGTCAGACTTCTTTGAAAATGTGAACCTTCCACACTAGTAATCTTTATTTCCTTGTGATATTTTGAGAAAAACAAAGATGCGATTTTCCATGATTTTAAACATCAAGGCCACATTTTAATAAGAATATTTTATCGTTTTTATTAGTTCCTAGTTATATAAAAGAGAATTGGTTATAGGAAACGACTTTAATGTTGTAAATTTATCAGAATAAACATTTTACCCAAAATATTTCTGCCAGGACAAATTCGAAAGCTGACAACATCGAAATGCTCAGCACTAAATATATTCATGTTTTATAGATCGTAATTAAAGCAACTTTATTCAGGGTGAGGGTTTTGTATAGAAGGGAAGCAAATATACAATACACTTCATAGAAGTGGAAGGAAATTAGAAGCAAAGCAATGAGATAAAAGATTAAAGCTGAACTTTTACAAAGCTTAGCATTTCCCCTGCTGTACACGTAAAACTTCATCGGGTCTTCTTTGAAATTAGCACTAGTTCAACAATTTTGAGAGCGGTTTTAACATTTCTTCACGGGAAAAAACGTAAAACAGAATTGACTTTAAGATTTTATATTTATCAAACGTGGTTTTGAATTTTATAGAGGCACTAAGTTGTATCTTTATGAATAATAATTATAAATTATTGTTCTTTTTTTCTCGCCTTTCCAAGAACTTACAAAACCTATCCCATTTTCTCTTTAAAAAGAACTAAATTAGTTAAGAATTCTATAATTTGAGACACATGTCGGTGTTAATAAAGTTGCAAGCACAGTTATCAATTTAAATATCATTCGCCGCAGATGTTGTATTTTGATTGGATTTTGACTACACGTTTAATAATTGCAATAATACATGGACAGCACTCTTCAACGTTTTTCTGCGAAATGGAACAATTTACGAAGTCAATAAAAAAGAATAAAGCCAAGATACTATTGCTACTGAAAAACATTTACCATCCTCAGTTGCCTAATGATGTTGCTTTCAGCATTGATAATTAAACTGTTTAGGTATTTCTAGATTGTTTTTCCATTGAAGACAAGTTTTGCCTCCATATTGCACTTTTTCGTGTGTGATGGCTTTCACTTACATTTTCAAAAAACTGAATACAAGCTATCGACGCACAGAAAAAAAAAATGAGTCTTAAAATATTTTATGTGTTCATATTTTATTTCCGAAAATCTTGCCTTAAGAATATTAAAACTGAATATAAAAAGACCAGTTTGAGTTCCAATATTAACATAAAGTCTTGTTTGGAATTCAATAAACTGGGGCAATAAAACTCCTAAAGATTCGCGACGTAATGTGGCAACGGCTCGGTGAAAATTGTTACGCAGGAATTCATGATATTTCTAGTTAATTTGAAATAGGAACTTTCGATAATATATATCTCAAAACATTTGTAATGATCAAATAGAATAACAAAAAGTGTATTTAGTCGGGCTCAGCAAAGGATAAGTTGCGAAAGCCGGGACAACAGTCACTTTTCAAGGAGACTTAAATTAGCTTCTTGTAGAAAAGGCGATTGAGTCACGCAAAATTCTTAATTACCAAAGGTGTTCTGACGCTGAGTAAACAAACTCAGGTAGATTAAAACAAAATCCAAATGGAACTAGCTTTATGGTTTAGAAACCTTTTAGCCTTTTTGCTATAAAGAAATTTAGTTCGTTTTTAATTTAGGAAATTCTTGCTAATCTTTTCTCGCATCAAAGTTCTGGGGTGTTTTTTTCGAAGTTGAAGTTGAGCTCTTTGTTAAGAGTGCTCGCAATTTTAGACAAGAACCTAATTTGATATGAAAACAATTTCATATACACATTTTCATCTTTATTTGATGCTTTGATGAAAACAATAGCTTGTTATAACTGTAGAGTTTGCGCTTATGACTTTAGCGATTCACACAGATGGCTTTCATTCCAGATAAAGATATTCTTGAATGTAAAGTCTGCTTCGTCAAATAATTGTCCTTAACACTTTTTAACTCGCTTTTTGATGTTTTATTATATAATTCACACTAAAAGCGTTGTATATTCAGTATAGCGTATGATTCGGCTGTACTTTAAGATACCGATCTCTTTCTAAAAACAATCTTTGTGTGATTGTTCAAAGCTTAATTATTCAAGCAATATTAAGACCCTTTTGTTTCGATCAGTAAAAGTTAATATTTGTGCCACTTGTTTATGTCGGGCTTATTATCACTTCGTTTGCTGTTTTAAAAAGCCCTTGTTTACAAAAATCTTAGAAAAGAACAGAAAATGTCCATTTGTTTACGAGCTTAAAGAGTCGTACAAACATTGCCCATCTTTCTTTGAATTGTGACTTTTAATTTTAAAAACATAGTCAACACAAATCCGTTTCAGATTTTTTTAATCTTGATCCTGCTAAACCTAGTTTCAGATAAGCGAAGGATATCTCGATATTCAAGCGTTGATTGAAATTCTATAAAGTGACCATTCGTTTTGTTTGTCTTGAACTTGAAGAGTAGAAATGATTGGTGTTACTCATTCTAACTTTTGAACCAGTTGATGAAACCCTATAAAGTGACCATTCATTTTGTTTGTCTTGAAGAGTAGAAATG